>JAMKPZ010001498.1:0-65441 GCA_024699675.1 Amphibolis antarctica | reverse complement strand
GCATATTCTTCTTATTATTTTATCATCGTATTTCCTATTACATCAATATTTATATATTTTAAATAATATTTGTTTACAATTTAATTAAAATAACCAAATAGAGGAAAATTTACCTGAACCAGAGGAAATTCTGTCCATCCCAGTATCTACCAGAGGAAGTTTCATTGAAGTCAAAGGAAATTTTGTCTATCTCAGTATCCATCAGAGGAAGTTCTGTTTAAGCTAGAGGAAATTTCATCCGTCATTGTATCTATCAGAGGAAGTTTCACCTAAGTTAAAAGAAATTTCGTCCATCCCCGTATTTACTAGAGGAAGTTTCACCCAAGTTTGAGGAAATTTCATTCATCCTAATATCCACCAAAGGAAATTTTATCTATTCGAATGAAAATTTGTCAATTTCATTTTTTTTTAAGTTACCTCAGGAAACGTGCTAACATTAAGTAGCATGAATGGAAAAATGTTGTTCATCGATGGAGTGGGGAAAAAATTAATTTTCCCTACTCCAAGAGTGCCAGAGTGACAAATGTAAACACACCCTTAGACTTTGATTCTGTTTGTCTAGACATTTATCACTATGTAATTACATTTTTTACTATATATCATAGTGTTTACAATATTATTTATCAAATAACTTTTACATTTTTTACTATTCTAATAACTCTTAAAAAAACACTAACATCACAACTCTCAACAAAACTATCATCACATTAATATAATAAATATTATTCATTATTCTATTACATATTTTATTCATTATTCATCACAACTTTCAAAAAAATATTAGCATCATATTATTATAATAAATATTATACATTATACTTTTACTTATTTTATTTATTATTTATTACAACTTTTTAAAAAATACAATTATTACTTTTTTATCAAAAATCGTGTAATTTCAAAAAAAACATAATACTCAACCCAACTTATCAAAACGCCTAGATAAATTAAGGTCAATTTTTATTCACTCTTAAAATTTAAAAATATTTCTATTTTTATGATAATATTCTTATTTTTCAATTATTTCATCGTTATTTTATCATGTCTTTTATCATATCAATATTTATATATTTTAAATAATTTTTTTTTACAATTTAATTAAAATAAAAAATATATACAACATATTTAAAATAATAAAAAAAAAACGAATTTTTTGTACTTTTTAAATATAATTTTTATTTAATATTTTTTCCTTTATTTTTGATTTTCTTACCTGGGAATTTGTTGTATGGATGAAAGCTTTCGTTATACCTGGGATTTTCTTACTATATATAACGGTCGTAAAGCAAAAGTTTATCATAGAGGAGGGAAGAAATCAAAAGGATATTAAATCCTAAACCCTAAATTCAAACTTAAGGTTTCAATACTTTTTTTTGGGAGTTTTAGTTACATATTTTATATTAAACCAAAATAACATTGATATAAAGTTTTACATATATTTTTAAAAAATAAAATTTAATTACTTAATTTTATGTTTATTTTTTATATAAAAAAATAAATTCAAATAAAAGTTTAACTCAAAATTAATTAATTATGAGTGAATAGCTATACTTCATGTAATGTGGTGAAAATTTATACAGTAATAATGACATTAAAAATGATTTTAATGGTTAACTAGAATTGACCTCAAACAAAGCCATAGAATGCGTAGACGTTTTAGAAAGTGTTGGTTTATATAAAAAATGTCAGAATTTATTTTCAGGATAGAAAAGGAAAAAATAGTTTATTTTTCTAATACATAAAAAAGAAAATATTCAATACAAAGGTATTAATACATAAAAAAGAAAACAAAATCCTTACCAAATTAAAAGCTAATCTTATCAAAAGAAATTGGCATGGTTATGATATCTGCAATTTCTGTATTGAAATCACCCATCTTTTATTCTTTAATTGTATATTTGTTAATTACTTCTGAAGTCTCTATTCTTTGAATTTTAGAGAAATCTCTTTTTCTAGCATTCAACATCTTACTCAGAGAACCATCAAAAATTTGTAAGCTTAACTTTCAACTTTGCAATATACTAATATTTTTTTGTCTTTCTTATGAACTGTCTGTAAAGCTTGGAATATTGTCTGAGATATCAACTTGATATCTGCTCATGTTACTCTTTTTTTTTTTTTTGGTCGGAATCTTTTGGTCAAGGTGAGAGATCGGTTGCTAAAAGTCCTCATCTTATTAATCCAACAAATCCTCCGACGATTTCTTTATTGACATTTAGGTGGTATTCATGTGGATTCACATCTGTTCTGCCTTAAAATAAATTACAAACTAATTTTTTAAAAATACATAAAAAAGAAAAAAATATATTTAATACTGTTGAAGTAAACGAACAACGTAAAAAAGGTAGTAGCCGACAAATTACGCGATGATATCATGATGTATGATAAAAACAAATAATTCTTAATTTTTCAAAATTGTATTTGTAATGTTTTTTTTTAAAGTTTTATATAAATTCAAGAATTTTGTAATTTATATGTGATATATTAATTAATCATCATGCGTTAATATCCATTACAATTTTTAGCATTTTTTTCTACATTAATAAACACTTAAAAAAAAAAAATTCCATTATCTTTCCTTTTCGTTATTTTCGTCATCTTCACCATACATGTAGTACCTAGAGAATTAAATTCGGTAGATATCTATAAAGAATATTATTCCTACTTATATATATAGATATATAAATTTATATAAATAGATAAATAGATAGTAGCAAGACGAATGGACATTTCAATTTGGGCTCACTTTCTCTCTCTACCTCTCTCTCTCTACGTGTGTATATATAATGCTGGATTCGGTACAAACTGGATCCAATGAGGAACGGGCCCACCAGGTCCAGATCAGTCCCACCAAGTCCGTGGCCCACTAAAGACCCCTTAAAGCCTAACGGGCCCATCATGCTGGATTCGGCTCTTTAGCGATCTGCGGGCGGTGGGTCACGTGGGTGTGTGGTACCATCCCATCCATCACGTGACATGACTCCTGACATTATCCTCTTATGCTGTATTTATCAGTGACGTAACGTAAAATTTTTATGTACAGTCATTATAGTAAAATAAAATAAATAAAAATAATATTATTATTATCTCAAAAATTATGTTATGATTGAAGAAAATGATGTTCCATCTTATTTTGCTGAGCCCCAATAACAAACATGGTCTGACTCATGACTTTAGAGCTTTAAATGTGTATTTGATAAAGAGGTAGAATTAAGTAAGGTGAAATTTGTATTTTTTTTAAAATTATATAATTTATGATATAAAGATTTTGATATAATTTTTTAATATAAAATATTAAAATTATTTGATAAATATTATTATATACAATTAATGTGTATAGTAAAAAATGAAATTACATGGTCACTGATGCATAATACAATTTTTATTCTTAATTGCTTGATGTGCATTTGAAAATTAGAAGTTTTAATTTTTTATAAATTTTTATATACAATCTTTTAATTCATAATTTATTACGTAACTTTAATATCATTTATAAAATTAATCTTAACTTTAATTCTTTACTGTTGTTAAGTTGAAGTACTTTATTATCAAAAATACCTTTAGAGTTAATGTTTTATTAGGAAAAAATATTAGTTTTTTATCTATTTTAAAAGGTAGACATTGATGCATGTTATTGTGGTTGGAAGTGTAAAAATATTTTAACAGTGAAGTTTGAAAGTTTCGATTTTTTGCTAACATTATGTATATTGGAAATTCAGGAAACGAAAATAAAAATACAACCCATTCCCACCGGTCAATTCACTTTAATAATATAAAATTCACATTAAAGGTGAGTTTATGCTTTTAAAAATGATAAAAAATGATGAAAATTTTGATTTAATATTTTCTATCTTTTCTATACATGTCATATTACAATCAAAGAAAATTGTCTTGAAAATTAACCAAAGCTCTTGTGCACAATTTATACCTATTTTAGCTTTCAATTATGATGAATTATCTTTACTAGAAATCAACTTCCAGCTCATATGAAGTTCTTCAAAGGGTCATTTGGCACAAATGTACATCTAATGAACAAATGCACATCTGATTATTTAAATTATATTATTGTTAAAAATAAAGGCTGTTCATGTAATTAGACAATTAGTTGACCCACATTACAATTTAGAACTACATTATTGATTTAATTTTAATTATATTTCTCGTCATTTATTCATTTAAAATTGATTGTTAAATATATTTTTTTAAATTAATTATTGAAATTTAAGTTCATTAGATCAAAGACTAATACTTACTAAATTTAAATAAAAAGTTATGTTGTATTTAATTATAATTAACCATCTAATGATGAAATTCACCGAATTACTTCCATCTATTTATTTATTTATGCTAAAAAATAAAATGATAATAAAAATTTAATAATTTTATACAGAAAAGTATAATCTAGCACAATTTGATTTTAGGTATACCACCTTTGCAAAGTGGTATACTATTTTGTTTATTATAATTTAATATATTATTTTGTAAAATGATACGTTGATTGAAAAATCTCAAAAAAATTATATTAACCCACATATTTATATTAATGATATGTAGTTCAAAATACCCTTTTAGTTTAAAAACTCATATGATAGAGGAGCTACTCAGTATGGAACCAATAATTTAACCTCAGATGTGTTGAAGGGTGCACATATAACTAACCTTATAAGTTGCATATCTCGGATATGCATTTAAGGTTTAAAACTTAGGGTTTGGGGTTTAGCATTTGATGAAGAGCGCACGTATGACTAACCTCATAAGTTGCGTATCTTGGATATGCATTTAAGGTTTAAAACTTAAGATTTAGGGTTTAGTATTTAATTCAAAATAACTCTAAATCCTAAATCCTAAACTTTAACATTATATGTATTAGTTTTGCTATGCCTTAAGTGGATTAGCTATATCTTTATTATCAATTCAAACTTTTGGTATAATAGTAAGTTAATCCTAATAGGAGCAAGGGAAAATATTGTAGGTGAATGAGAGAGTGTATGTGTACAAAAAAGAAGTTTTGGTCTTGTTTATTCAAGAAACTTTAATTTTAACTTTAACTTTAACAACTGTGGAGAGTTAGAATCAAAATGTTGTTTGAAAATACTCCTCTAAAATGTAAAAATCACTCTCCATGTCATGATGATGTGGGCAGATTCCTAAGACAGTCCTTTCATATTAACTTTATTATAACATTCAATTACATTAACATTAAAAATACAATTTCAATATTAATATCACTTATTTAAATATTAAAAAAATCAATTTTTATGACTTCTTTCAAGCAGTGCAAGATTCAAAAATGTAAAGATCATGTTTGAAAAGAAATGTTGAAATAACCACTTTTTACTACTCTTGAAGCTAAATAAGCTGTTCACAAACACACTATAAGAGTAATTTTACAAACGATATTAGAACTTCATAGTAAATTGTAATATGAGAGTTTATGTGACGATGATGATATGTGAGAGTTTGTATAAAGTTCGAACTAGATTAACAAATATGGCCAAACTATTTCACTTGAAAATGAACTATAAGAGCAAACACAAACAAAACTCGTCTCTTTTGAACGTCTCTATATCCTTCTAAACTCTTTTCTCTACTCTTCTAAAGAAACGAAATAAGAACTGTACGTATGTATTTTAGTATTTATAAGTAATTTTGTACCATAACTCACACGATCATATCAAAAATATTCAGTCTACAATCAGATTTGGACTATCAAAATTTTGGGTTAGCTTGAACTTGGACTTCGCCTCAGAAACTCTTTAGAAGTGGTCTTTACATGTCGTTTTGATTATGGATCAATTAACTTACAATTAAATCTAATAAATGACATGATTTGATTGCTTGACTTCATTTATATTCTAGTTAAGGCCTCGTATGGTGCATTTGAATTGATACTTAAAATCACTTCTATCGTCGTAATTATTACATATATTTTATTATATAAATCTTTATCACTTCAATTACCATGTAATTCTAATTTTGTTTATAAAATTAACTTCAACTTTAATTTTAAATTTAACCAACTCTTAAAGTTAATTAAAATTCTTCCCAAACGCACCTTAAATCAAAAATTGAAGGATTCTTCGTCCCAAAACTGCTATTATTATTATTAATAGTATTATTACAATAATAATAATAATAATAATAAGGAAATGATACTTCCTCGATGTTGAGTATTTGATTGAAATTTTCTCTTCGAATAATTGAAACTTTCTGTACCACCTAAATTTTCTCTACGTACCACTAAAATTTTCTCTCCAAATGATCGAAACTTCATCTGCACCATTAGAATTTCCTCAACGCACCACCCAAATTCTACCATCAGAATTTCCTTAAGCATCATCGGAACTTCCTCTGCACCATCAAAATTTCTTCTTCGAACCACCAAAATTTCCTCTAAATACCACTAAAATTTTCTCTATATACCACCTAAACTTTCTTTGCATAATAGAAATTTCTTTTAAATATTATCAAAACTTTTTTCAGTAAATTTATACAACTATAAAAAAAAATTAATAACGTCACTAAAAAATATTATTATAATAATACCGCCGTTATTTTTTTTCGGAATAAACCCGTCGTTATTATTTAAAAAAAAAAGCGGAGAGGAGAGGACGTGATGCGCGCACGTGATGTTGTACGGAGCACGAGTTTCGAGGCGCGAAATATACGTCAGCTTCGACTTTTGAAATTTTAGAGTTATTGACATCTCATTGGGAGTGCGTGCCCAGACCTTTATTATTATTTTTGGCATGTTCATAAGATTCTGTTTACTTTTTGTTTTTATTATGTATTTTTATTTTTACCATGCATTATAATATTTTACTTTAATATTTATTGAATAATTTTTTAAATTTTATATTAAAAATTATACTAAAATACTTATTTTATAAATTATATAAATTTTTAAAAAACGTAAATCTCACTTTACTTGTAAGATGGAAACTTACACTTCTTACGGTACAATTTTTGATTGTATTTTTCTTATTTTTTGTTAAATAATCAATTTTAGAAAAATAAATTTATAAAATTGATAAAAATGGTTAAAGATAGGATTATTTTTGTTATTTAACATTCATATGTTACAGTAAAAGAAATTGCTATAATTATTATTTACATATCTTGTTTGATAAAAATACTATGTACAATCAACTCTGTACAATAAAAATTTCATTAAATCTTGCTATGAAATATAACTTTAATTTTACTGCATAAATAAATATATTATGGAGGGTTTGTATTTTTTAAAATAATAAGAAATGATGTGAAATGTAAGAAATAATATATCAAAATTTTCATCATCTTTCACTATTCCTAAAAGCATATATCACCCTTAAAAGGTGATGAAAAGTTTACATTTTCGAAGAAATTATATGATTTATAATATAAGTATTTTAATACGATTATTTAGTAAAAAATATTAAAATTATTTGATAAATGTTAATATAATCATTATGATATAGAATAAAAAATAAAAATACATTGCAGTAAACATAAAGAAACATAACTTTGTTTTTCTATCTTGGATATGAAAATTTTCAAAATATTACGATCTTGTCCCGAGCGATCACAGTGGTAAGTAAGCCTTAGTTTGTTTACGAATGAGTTACTATATATTTTTATTTTTTATTACACACGCAAACTTTTTATAATAATATTTATTAAATAATTTGAATATTTTATATTAAAAATATATATTAAAATATTTATATCGTGAATTATATAGTTTTTGAAAAAAATGTGAATTTCACCTTACCTATTTACGAGTATATTCGTTGTAGACGTTAGAATTAAGTGAGGTGAAATTTACTTTTTTTAAGAAATTACATGATTTATGAAGTTAGTGTTTTGACATGATTTTTAATGTAAATGTTAAAATTATTTAATAAATATTACTAAAAATCTCTACGATGTATGGTAAAAAATTAAAATATACAGTGATGAGTGCATAGGAAAAGTTCATACAAATGAAAGTCTCATTTGTTTATCTAATTTTAACTCTAATAATTATAAAGAATTAGTTAAAGATAATTTTGTAAATAATGACAAAGTTAAATAATAAATTATAAGATAAAAAAATATATATAAAATTTTGTAAAAAATTGAAATTAAAAAAATAAACGAAATGGAAGATCGTGAGTACTTTTTTTTTCCACTCCACTGTTTTCAGAGTAGGAAAAATTACTATGCACGGTAATCGAGAGGAGTAAATAAGTTTTTCACTTTGACAATATTATTTTAAATAAAGAAATTATTTTAGCAAAATCCGTGAAAATATTAAAGTTATTTTATGGAAATTAGATTTTACAGTAAAATAGTATTTTAAATTATTTTTATCATTAAATATTAATTAATTTATTTTTAAAATAATATTTTCGTGGTAATAAAAATATATGTATTTTTATAATGTAAAAAATGTTAACATCATCTCTTTGTATTATTGAAATTTCTTCTATATATTATTGAAAATTCTTTTGTATTATTGAAATTTTCTTCAAAAACCATCATCCCTTTGGCCTTCTCTTTTCTGATTTATTTTTGAAAAATATTATAATATTATAAAAATATTAATACAATTTGAATAATATTATTTAAATATTATATTGTAATGTTTAAATTATTTAAATATTGTAATGTTTTTTTTATTATCAAAAAATCATTGAAAATGGTTTCGATGAAAATAAGTATGATAAACAAAAAAATTTAATTATTACATCGAAAATTATTTTTATTATGAACTATTTTGTACTGTATATATTATTTATCAAAAATTATACGAAAATTATCGAGAATAGTTACAACGAAAATAAGTAACAAAAAATGATATTTTTAAAATAAATTTATGGTTGTTAAAAAATAATTTAAATTTTTATGAAATTATTTTACGGAGAATAGAACTTATATCGGTAAATGTTGATATTTTAATTAATTTGTAAAATAAGATTACTTAATACGATGATAAAATAATTTAAAAAATGTATTAAAAAAATAAATATAATAATAAAAGAAAAAAATACTTTTTAAAACTACTAGTAAAAGAAAAACGACGCCTATATCACTTTAACAAGTGCACCCTGTAAATAAGGGAGAGGCACATGTGGCAAGAGGTGGGGGCACGGCAGACAAATGGCCTCGTGCAGATCACGTGCGCGGAGCGGTACGGACGCGAACGGTGGTCTGCTGCCGCACTGCTGCTGAGCTCTCTGTTTCGCTTTCCTCTCTCTCTGTTTCTCTCCTCTCTCTCTCTCTCTCTCTGTTCTGCTGCGATGGTGGGGTGGGGGACGAGAGAGAAGGAGAGGTCGCGTGGGATTGCAGTGGAGGAGTACGGAAATGTGCAGCCTTTTTCTCGGCGATGTGATGAAATGCCGTCACTCGCGATCTGGGAAACGGTAGCTGGAGGAGGGGCTTGGGAGTGAGGAGAGAAGGGTGGGGCGAGGAATGAGGTCTTTTCCGGCAGGAGAGTGTGGCAGGTGAGGAGAGAGGGGTGAGCTCAATCCTAGGGTTCCGGTATTCCGCCGCTGCAGCTTGCATTTAAGCACCACACCCACCTTTTTTATTTATTGTTTGCCTCCGAAAACCTCGTCCTTACCTCTTTCTCGATCTTGGGTGCCCTCTTCTGCGGCTGCTTGTGCAGAGGTCATTTTCGGCATACACAACGGTAGGGGGTGGGGGAAAGGTAAAGGGCAGGCCTACGGCGGTCGGTGATGGGCACGAATGTGAGAGAGGCGCCCAGGCCGAAGTCCCCGCCGTCATACCCGGATTTCTGTGGGAGGCATCGGTTGCAGGTGGAGGTGCAGAGCTTGAACAGGGAGATTGGGTTCCTTGAGGTAAATTCGTTCTTGAAAGATGCCTTCTTGGTTTTGTTTCTTCTATCATTTTTGGTGGTGGTGTGGGTAGAATTATGATTTTTTTTCGGGTTTATGCTGGATTTGGGCGATCTTGGGTGGCAGTGGGAGAGGAGGGAGGGTGTTGAATTTGAGCTATATTTTGGTGATTGTCTGAAGTTTGAGGAGATTGGCAAGACAGGCCATGGCACTAATCACTGTGACAGGGTTCTTTTCTACCATTGGCTAAGTAACAAGGTTGGCCAGATCACCAATGGAGTCAGGACTGCAACTGCTGCGATGGTTTCCTTTGGGAGTTTTGTATTCTCAACATGGCAACACTGCTTTGCTGTTTTTGGGAGATCCTTTTGGCAACCGTTGGAATCGCTGTGAAATAATAGTGAATGCTGCAGTTGGTGGTATTCCTTTCTCTTATAAGTTCTACATTGTCTTCAGTTTTGAATCTAACCAAAAACATTATTAATGTGACTATAAAAAAATTTCCATTCATCAATATGAAGGTAGACATTGGAATTGCTGCGATGTTCACTGAAATTTTATCAATGATTTGAAACTTTATGGGAGTGAGCGTTCCTCCTATCTTTTTTTTTGTCTTGGGTATGCGTGTCTTAGTTGATATTTTAAGAGAAAGTTAGCGGGGACAAAGTTGCAAGCACCAGGGTATCGTTTACTTCTCTTTATTTTCAGTTTTCAGACTCTTATTTTTAATGTCAGTTACATTTCTTAATTTACTTCTTTTATTATCAAAGTCACTCATCCTTTTTTCATTTCAAAATTATTTTCTTAAAAATCACCTTTTAACTCTTAGAGTGGAAGAGTAAGAGCCGTCCGACTCTCAAATGAGAACCACTAGTTTGAGCTTTTAGGCTGTTCTTAGGGAAATGTTGTTGAATTTAGAATGTGTCACTATGTTCTTCTTTGTTCTAGGATTTTGTTTCTTTATGTGGGTTCATATCATATATTATATTCATCAATGACCTTCAATTTTTATATGACCAAGACATTTTTTATCATTACATAGGTGCCCATTATCTTTCTTTTTTAGAGTAAGTTTGTTCCACCGTCAAAAGAGTCTCTTGCTTGCTTAAATCTGTGCAACCTACTGATGACCCCTCTTGAGCAAGTGCATTTCAGTGCCAAAGAAACTTCTTATTTTCCACCTTGTCTAGCATTTGAATGACATTGCTCTATCCTTGTTTGTGCAGTTTTGGTGCACAATATGTGTATTTCTGTAGAAATGCGAGACCTTCAACTCAAAATTAGTGATCCCTTGTTATATGTATATGTATAAGTCATTTTTCTAGTTTTTTAATCTAGGACTACATCAACACTCTTCCTCATTCACGACCTTCTTAGATCCTTTAAATATCTTTATTTTTGGATTAGGTATATGTGTGTGGACTTGGCCTACGAGACTACTTTAACTCTAATACCATGTAGTAAGGTGTGGCATTTAAGAATCAGCGCATCCATTTTCAATTTGTCCAAGTCAGACAAATTTTGTTAAATGTACAATATTATCTTGCTAGAATTTCTGAATATAACGTATCATAATACCATGTCTTTCACATAACTTGCTAGTCATAATGTGAAAATACATTGCCCCTTCTATGTTGATAATTTTTATATGTACTTGTTTGGCTGTTTTGCACAATATATTCTGGTAAAACTACAGGAGGAAGTCCATTCTCTTGAAGATACTCAACCAGCTTCAAGATGCTGCAAAGAGTAAGTCATGATTGATTTCAATGTGACTGCTTCCGTTTTATCCATTAAAAGAGTTTATCTTTTCCTGAAATCACACATATAGGGCATTTGTATGTGTTTTTCATAGAAGTTACTTAAAAGAGTGCATATTTGATGTTTCTCAACAGGGTGAATGATTTTGTGGGTACAAATCCTGATCCATTGATTCCATTGTATGATTTCTGCTGCTTCAAATATGTAAATTTAAAGTATCATATCTGGGTCATATGTTAATAGTTGCATTTTTTTCCCAGGGACAGAAAAGCGCACAAATCTTGTAGGATCTGGAGGTGGATAAGGTATATCACAAAACTTCCTTCTCCTTTAGATTTTCCGTTTTCTTATTACAAATTGAATGTGCCTTTCATATTTATTTTTCTTAGCAAGTCACTCTGTATTTCCTGCAATATTAGCTACGATGGTTGGCACTTCTTGTGCTGTTTTATCTTCTTTTTTGGAATAGCATATATCTTTTTAACAAGATCAGTTTCTCAAAGAATGGTCTTGGCTGTTGATGGATTACAGGTTCAGTTTTAATTTCTCTTTGTAAAATTACAGAATCTTATTCTTCATTAAAATTATACAATTTATTTGGTTGTTTGGAATTCAAGTATATATCTGCATGCAGCCAACCAAACACCAAAAGTTTTTGACCTCCATCCATTATTCCGATTGACCACACTTGTGATAGTAAACTTTTAAGGTATTATTCTATAAACTAGGTATTATCTAAATCTTATTCCTATCTAGTAATAATAGATGATTGTGTTATGGTAGGTGGTGTGCATAAATATCATATCATATCATACATAAAACTTAACATGTAGTCAAAATGAAGTTTTTATTCTAGATGAGATGGTTGCTGACCTGCCAATATCCTCAGTTTATTTAAGTCACCATTCAGATTTCATTCTTTAAGGAGGAGAAAGAAAAAAAGGGCTCTGCTTATCTTCTCAGAGCATCTAACAGTGTGTGCACTTGCCCTTCTCCGGTACTCTTGGAGTGGGCAAACGTACTTATGAGAGTAATTCTGAATGAACGCTTTTTTAGAATGGAATAATAAAGAGAGTGTATTGGAAAATGAGAATATTATCTTTAAAATGAGAGTGATTTTGAGAATTAAGATGAGTGATAATTGAAAACACAAAGCTCTCCATGCAGGGCAAACATATGCTTCAACTTCTCATGGCTTTGCTGCTCCAGCAAATGCTCATTCAAATTCAGGAAACCTTCCTGCTCTTGCCATCCTTTCAAGAAGTGTTGCTGCGACTGCGACCCACGGTGCTGCCGATGCCGTTGCTTCCATTGCTGCTGCCAGGACCTCTTCAAGCCCTGCCACTGCCCCTGCTCCTCCGACTGCTGCTTCTGGAACATCTTCCCGCTCCCGTCTTGCTGCGCCGCACCATGTTGTTGCTGCCGCTGCTGCCGCGGCCGCCGCTGTTGCTCATGCGCAGACTGTCTTCCATGCCCACGGTGCTCTTGTCCCAAATGCTCTTGTGGGTGCGTCTTCTCCTGTCCGGACTGTACAGAAGCATGCCTTTGCTTGTGCCCAAAATGCAGTAGACCTTGTTGTGTTAGCCGGTGCCTGTGTCCATAGCAATAGCAAAGCAACTGCCTCCCTCACCTCTGCATCCTCTTCTGCTGCTGCTGCCCTCATATGCCGCTGTTGTGCTGAAACTGGATCACAGCCACAAAGTATGTGCGTGTGTGCTTGTGCCTGAATCATCTGTGTTTGAGAACATCACTAGTGTTTGCTTTATCAAATACATATGAATAGGGAAATTTATTTGTCATTGGAAGTGTAGTAATATTGTTTTGATTTTAGTTTCGATTTTAATAATCGCAAATAGTTGAAGTTATGAATATGTTTGTAAATGATATTAGAGTTGCATAATAAAAATTGAAAAGTAAAAGTTTATATACAGAGTTTACATGGTAATGATGATGTATGAGAGTTTTTGTAAAGTTACAATTATGTTTTTAATTATGTTCTTATATTTACTAAATAATTTTTATAATTTTTATTATTTATTAGATATAATAATATTTTAAAAATATCATTACATTAATATAATAAATATTATTTATTATTGTATTATATATTTTATTCATTACTTATCATAATTTTTAAAAATATTATTATCATATTATTATAATAAATACTATACATTTTTTTTACTTATTTTGTTTATTATTTATTACAATTTTTTTTTAAAATTATTATTACTTTTTTATTATAAATCCTATAAATTTAAAAAAAAAAAATCAACCCAATCTACCAAAATACTCAGTAGAGCCTTAGTGTTTCTCGAAGTAGATGAATGTTTTTTTTTTTGCCGAATAACAAAGCAAAAGAACGTTGGAAAGATAAATAACAATAATTTGAACTATGATAATAATTGCGACTTTATTACTTCACCTGTGTTCTAAAAAATAGTTTTATGTCGAAAATACGAGTGAAATAATTTTTTTTATATAATTTATGAGTTTGTTTTACTAATAAATTAATTTAAATAAGTTAAAATTTATATAATATTAAAATTAATTTACATATATTACACGTAAGATTTAATATAAAATATTTTAACAAGAGAGTCGTAACTACGAAGACGTGTAGTGTAATATATAAAAATGTAGTTTTACGTTAAATAATATAATAAAAGTTTATGATATATAAAAATTTATATAAAATTAAAATTGAAAACAAATGAGATATTTATTCCTTCGTTCCGAGCTTCACCTTCAGACAGAGATGCTGTTGGGGACTCCCCTGCAGGTAATTCCAGGCCCGGAGGTCGGCGCGAGCAGCTCGTAGGCGAGGACGCCGGCGCCGCACCTGTTCCTCAGGCGAGGGTCCCTGTTCCTGCCCCGAATCTCCGCCTCCGCCCTCCTGATCTCCGCCGCGAACCGGTCGAAGGCCTCCGCCACCTCCGGCGGCCACGCGTACCCCCGCCGGCCCATCTCCCCGATGTACTCCTCGTCCACCGAGTGCGTCGACAGCGTGTCGATCACCGTCATGAACTTGGTCGCCTGCAGCAGGCTCGGCAGGGAGGACATGAAGAACTTTTGTGGGTCGGAGAGAAAGCTCACGTACTCCGGGTCGGCCTCGTCGGGGATGAGCCTGCGCATCAAAGGGGGGCGGTTGGGGATGTAGCCGCCGAGTGGGTACTGGCCGAAGTTGAGGGCTGCGTGCTGGGCGGAGCAGAGCCAGATGATGGTGGTGAGGACGGCGATGAGGGAGTCGGGGGTGGTGAGGCGGGGCCAGTGTGGGGAGTCCCGGGTGTCCTCGTGGCCGACGTCGATGGCTTCCGAGTACCAGCTCTGCAGCTCGGCGTCCGACCGGACGGCGGAGGGCGTGGTGTAGAAGGTGGTGATGTAGGCCCTGACCCAGTTGGAGATCGCCGACCATATCAGCAGGCCGTCGGCGGCGTACGGGTAGTCCTCGATCAGAAGGCGGAGGCCGTGGGGCTGCGTCGGGTCTCTCTCCGCCATTCCCCTGCAAATACTAATTGTTATCGACAGAAACGAAGAAAAAAGATAAAAATTTTAACTTTTTTTTTTTTTTTTTACGTGATTTTACGTTAACTTTACAAGTACAAGCACTACCTAATATAATTAAAGTTAAAATTATTTTTGTAAATATAATTAAAATTACATAATAATTTATATGACTGACTTGACATAACTCAAATGTATTGTATCTTAATTATTAACCAAAAGATTAAACATGACTTAACATAATATAAATAGTACCTGTACATAAATAAATTTAGGTCGTATTGATTCGACGTAACCTATTAATATGTAAAATAAATGCAGATATTTTTTCTTTATCAGTATTATTCATTTAGCATACAATATTAATAATTGGTAAATTTTAAGATAATGGTATCTGAAAATAAATTGATGTCATTTAACAACAAAAAGCAAAAAGGTCAGTTCCTACGATAAAAGTTGTTGATATTGAATGATTGAAATTTAATTTTAATTATTAGTTTTTTCGTAGGTATCATTTAAAATAAATGCAGATTATACACAAAAAACATCTAAAATAATGAAATCTTTTCACTAATAATTTTTTAAAAAATTATTTTTATTATCAACATCTACTACATCTACAGTAAAAATAAATGAAAAAGACAAATATTTTTATGTAATAAAAAATAAAAAATGTTATTTATATATATTTATTTATTATAGATGCAGTAGATATTGTTAGTAAAAATAATTTTTAGAAAAATTAGTAGGGAACTACGTTAGGAGTGAGTTCTTTTTTAACTGGGAGTGAAAAGAATAGCTTACCGAGTTATGTTTATTAAACAAGAAAAAAAATAAATTATCACTTTAATAAGAAAGTAAGGATTTTTAAATCTATATTTATAATATTGATATTTATTTTAAAATTTAAATAAAAAATATAGAATAGTAATAAAAAATTTAATGTTAATGTGATTAAAGATTATAACGAAAAATATAAAAAATGGTATTAGAAAATTTTAATTATTAATTAATTACCTGCGAATGAGGTCGTCGGGAAGATTCTCCAGGTCGAAGCGATAGCCATCGGTGTAAGCGGCGGCGCTGATCTCCATGGCGACGTCGCCGGGGGTGAAGAAGGACTCGATGACGCCGCCGGCACTGATGAGGATCTGCCGGGCGAGGGCGTTGATCTCGAGCGTGTACCTCATGTGGGGTTTGAGGAGTCTGAAGACGGGGTGCATTGCGCTCATCCGCCGGTTGGCGGCGACGATGAAGGGCTCCATGGAGGCGTGGGTCTTGAGCCAGTGGTTCACCAGCTGGTGCACCCCGGCGTCGTTGGCGCACACGTGAGACTTGCCCAGCCGCCACAGCCAGCTCGTGGTGGCGTCGACGGGCGGAGTGAGCACCCGCTTCGCCCTCGACGGCGGCGTGCCAGGGGGCAGGCTCAGCTCGATCGCCACCGGCATGAGCGTGCCCAGCGAGGTCAGGAAGAAGATCGTACGGGTGGCGTAGCACTTCCGGCCGTGCTGTGAGTTGATCCGGTCGACGAAAGGGAGGTAGATGTCGTGGTAGTCGAGCGTGTACAGCCTTTTCTCCTTCAGTGCCTGCTGCACAGCCATGCCGTCGAGGTGGCCGGCGATGTGTTCTTCTCTGATGGCCGATTCCGGCGGACCGTAAGCTTCCGGATCCAGTTTGCTCACCGGCGGGAACACCTGTGATTAGTTGGTTAATTAAAATCCAAAAATTCTTAGACAATAAGAAGATAATCTTTCACAATATAAGGATAATATTTACCATATCACACTCGATATATGATTCTTTACGATACAAGGATAAAGTTTACTGCATCATATTAGATGTGAGAATATTTCAACATTAATCGATCACATTACCAACCATTAATCCATATACATGTCAAGTTAATTTTCCATCTAATTACAATCAATTGCTAATTAATAATCACTGGAGTCATTCATCGTATATTAATCAGAGTTTTATCTTTACATACATTTTTGTGATTCTTTTCATGAAATATTCATTTCTTCAAATATAGATGTCAATTATATTAATTTTAAGAATATATATTAGGATTTCATTTAAGAATATATCCATATTACTGTATAAATTTAATTTCTTACATAAATTTTTACTTCACACATGTAATTCCAATACTATTTATTAAACTACCATCAATTAACTCTCTAGTTGACTAGTCGAAGGTAGAACATCTTGTTACCAATGGAAGTCTAATTAACTGTCAAAAGTTTATCTCAAAATTAATTGACTAATGGGTGTAATTGAAGAGTTATTTATATATTACATCTAGTTTATTTTTTACATTTATCAATACAAGACTATTTTAATACTCCACCTTACTTATAGTTTGTTTTTAATTTTTTTATGCTTACAAGTGTCTAAAAGTAGATAGACATAAATTGACTTTGATATTATTAAAGGATTTGTATTTTTGAAATAATAGTAAATGATGTGAAATGATGGAAAATAACAGGTCAAAATTTTTATCATTTTCAAAAGTACGAACTTCCTATACGTTAAAATTTAATCTCAAAATTAATTGACTAGTGGATAAAAGAGTTCTTTATATATTAAATTTAATTTATTCCTTAATTACATTTATCAATATAAAATTATTCTAACACTCTTCTCACTTGCAATTTATTTTTAATTTTTTTATAAGTTTGTACATACATAAACTTTCCGGGAGATAAAACCATCGTAGTAATATACTTGGTGAAAATATTCGATTTATCAAAAATCGTTACTTAAATTCATTCGTCTTGATACACAGTAGATGTCACTATATCATATAGAATCTGTCACCATATAATATCTATAATGACAGACGTCATTAAAATAGTGATGTCTCATTTCTGCTACTATAGATAAAACAAAGGTAATTATTCATTTGTCGCTATAAATTGAATTATAATGATGGATATAATTCTACAGTGATACATATGTAATTATCTCTTAGGAATATTACTAAGGTTTGTGTTTTTTGAAAATTAATGAAAAAATAAAATAAAATATTATTAAAATATTAAAAATCTAAAAATAAAAAATTCTATTTTCCCTTGTGTACTTTTTGTAAATTGAAAAAAATTTATATTTATTTTTAAAAAAATAAAAAAATTTAAATTTTTAATATTTCAATAATATTATTTTTTTCAAATTTTCTTTTTTGTTGATTTCAAGATTTGACACAATCCACTGGATAAGAAAAAAATACATTGATTTTTGAATCACTTGATAAGACCGTAATGATTTATATTTATTTTAATATTTAAATAAAATATGTAAATAGTAAAATTATAATTTTTAATATTAATGTGATTAAAAATTAAAAAAAATGAAAAAATTACATTACAAAAATTTCATGTTATCGTTGTGTCATCTTAAAATTCATGAAAAGAAAATTTTGAAAAAAATTTAATTGTTGAAATATTAAAAGTTTAAAATATTTTTAATTTTTAAAAATTAAATATAAATTTTCTTAAACTTTCATCAGATACATCTTATAAAAATTTTTATTTCCATATTTTTAATATTTTAATAATAAAAAAATTCTATTTTTTTAAATTAATTTCAAAAAACACAGGTACCCTGACGAATCTAGAAATTTTTAGATTTTTTTATTGGAAAAGTGATTTACTGTAGTAACCAAACGAAACCAACATCTACATGGAAGATATAAATTTTTTATTACCTCAAGTCTTTGAATGCTGACGGGGTTGATGCCGGCGATGGCCTGCCGTGCGAACTCGTCGTCCCGGAGCCAAGCGAACTTGTCGTCTGAGAAAACAATGGAACCAAAACACAAAAACAAGAAAGAAATAAAGAATGAATCAACGTCGACGGCGCACAAGGCCGGCGGATCCGGACGGCACAGAACAGCCAAGGAGCGAGGCTTCGCGGGGCTTACTCTCGACGATGCCGGGGGTGTCGTACTTGAGCAGGGCCTCCGACTCCGCCATCACCTTCCCCAGCAACGGGATGCGGCGGAGGAGGTGGTCGTGCAGGCCGTGCCTTCGCCGGACGTGCGCCTTGTAGAGGCTGTCCACCTCGTGGAGCCCCTCGAAGTCGTGGCACTCCTCCGACGACGCCACCAGCGCCGGCACGAACACGTGCAGCCTCGCCTTCACCTCCCCCGCGTCCAGCATCTCCTGCTTCCCCTCCTCGAACCGCTCGTCCCTCGGCACGTACAGCGGCTGCGGCGCCTCCACCCTCGTCTCTGAGCCCGCGTCTGCACCAGCCAGGTGGCACCACATCGTGACGTGTCGTTCTTACTTTTTTTTTAAAAAAAAATAATTATCGTTGGTTCCTTTTTTTGGAAATAATGACGCAAATTTTTTAACGTAATTTTTTTTATCACATCACATTAATATTAAAAAATAAATAATTTTACTATTTTATATATTTTATTAAAATATTAAAATAAATAAAAATAAATAAATTTTTTTATATCTTGCCAAATAGTCTAAAAATTAATTTTTTTTATTTGATAAACATAATTCATGCTTTAGTCGAAAGATTAAAAAACGTCGACATGTACCGATGAAACGTACCATTTTATTAATTTTTTATTATCTAAAATATAAAATATATTTATATGGTCAAAAACAAATAAAATAACGTAAATTTGATGCCTTGGAAATGAAGAAAGATGGAAGTTTGACCGTAAGAACGTAATTAATTGTAAATTATTTCATTCATAATTTTTGTATTTTTTAATAAATTGGGAATTATATGTCTTAATTAATTGTAAAATAATATTTTTAAAATTTATTTTAAAAATAGTAAATCAACCTGTTCTGAAATATTATTTTTAAAAAACATTAAAATTTTTAATAAAAAATATTTAAAAATAATATTTACCTGAAAAATTTTCTAGATATACCCTTTTAAACTTCCATCACTAATTCATAGTAATTATTAAAAATGTGCGTTTGTATTAGGATGTGTTTGTTTAAGACCCTCTTTATTTATGAGATAATTAATATGTATCTTTATTTTTTATTATAAATCATTACGTTATATAGTAATTTATCAAGTAATTTTAACATTTTATATTAAAAAATTATATTAAAAAACTTACGTTATAAATATGGTAATTTCTTAAAAAAAATGAATTAGGTGATGTTAACTTTTTTTTAAGAAATTACAAAATTTAAGATGTAAGTATTTTAGTATTATTTTTTAGTATAAAATTTTAAAATTATTTAGTAACAAATTTAAGATGTTAAAAATTTTAATAAATAATATACATAGTAAAAAACTTAGAAACAAACACGACCTTAATTATGAAAATTTTTTAAGGTAACAAATATTTTTTAATCACAAAAGTGATGTCTTGATTATTAAAAAACTTTTTTAAGATTTAAAAATTTCAGGTTCAAATTTTTATTATGAAAAAATAATTTTGTTTAATGAAAAAATCCATCCGAATTAAATTAAATTCTAAAATTCTGTGGTAATTATTCGGAAAGAAAATTTATATCTTCGCTTCGAAAATCGAAATTTAGGGAAACGCGTAGACGAGGAGGCAAGGCCAGAAAAAAATAAAAAAATAAAAAAATGAAAATGAAACGGCGGTCAAAAATTCCGGTCGTCGGAAAAATCACCTGAAAAGGTCGAAGGCCTTCCCGTCCGGCACCGGCGAGGATAAGGCAGCCGCCGACCGCCGAGAATGGGTCGGGCCCAGGCGGCTCCTTTGTCTGGGTTTCCGAGATCGTTGTAGGTTGCGTAGTCGTAAACCCTGTCGGAGGGCTTGCGTTCTCCGGTGCCGTCGCCTCTGAGGCTCTTCAGCTCCTGCTCTCTCAGCTCCCTCAGTCCCTCCGGCGTGTCCGACGGTAGATAAGGCTGTAAAAGAGGAACCAACTCCGACCGTCATCAAGCACAACCCAGTCGTCCGTAGAAATCAATCAAAGCGGGTGTGGTGGTGGTGGTGTGGTCGTCGGAACCTTGTCGGTGAAGAAGACGCGGCGGCTTTGTGGGTGGACGTCGATGGACTGCACCCAGGAGTAGCAGTTGAAGCACAGGGGACCAGGTGGGAAGCCTTCCACGACTATGGTCTCGACGAAGAACTCTCGCCGGTGGCGGTTGCCGACCATGACGGCTCCCGGCGTGCCGAAATCAGAGCCAACAGTGAAGTCTGCGGTATACACCACACGCTGCGCTCTGGCATTCGTCTTCTCCAGCCAGTTCTTCACCACCGCCTCGCCGCTTCTCCTTGGGATCTTCGTACCTATCGATCCGCCGGCGAGTGACCAAAGAAACAGAGTGCGAAGAACAGAGGGGAGACTGAAGATTACATGGATCGACGTCTGTGCTGATGAGTTGCAGCACAACATTCCGGCCGATGAGGTCCCCGACGGCGTCAAGCCCATCTGCGATCTTCTCCATCACCCCGACCCTCTTGTTTCTTCTCACAGTCACCGACGCTCTGACCTTGAGCATCCCGGGCTTGTCCATCCCGACCGACGTCGACCTCTCGAGCACCGTGGCCAGCACCGGAGGACCGGTGGCGGCAGCAACCCTCACGACGGACGGCTGGTTCTTCCTGGCCAACACTCCGGGGTTCGCAGGGCAGAGCATGCTCCGGCCGCCAATCAGAAATGGAGGGCGTTTGGGTAGAAATGGAGAGGCGGCGGAAGAGGAAAAGGAGCTGTCCACAGCCGCCATTTCCACCGGTAGATTCTTCTGCGACCTCTGGCCTTGGATCAAGGACGACGACGGCCCTGCGAGCAAACGTTTATATAAATGTTTTCTTAATTTTAATTTTACATAAATTCATATATATCATTATTATTATATAAACTTTTATACACATATTTTTACGTAACAATTTATTATATAATTTAATTTTTTAAAATAATTATTTTAATTTTAACTTTTTATAATTATTAAAATTAAAACTAAATAAACAAACTATACCTATGAGTTTATAATTATGACTTTCACTACAAAAAAACGTAGAATTTCTGAAAATAATAATTTTAACCTTATTATTATTATTTTTTCTTTACCACATATTTCAAATTTGAGTTCGTAAGTTTTAGTAAAAGAACTCTTAAATATTAAGATATCATTTTTGTGGTTAATAATAATAATGAATCTGACATTAAAAAGCAAGCAAGGAATTAAACTTAGTTTATAGTATTAAAGTTAAATTTTAAGGTTTTATTTGACAAAACTTATATTAAGTAAGTTATTTATTTCCACCTCTAATCGTTATAGTAAAAATCTTTATTTTTATTATACCGTTTATTAAAACATATACTCTGTGTAATAAAAAGTTACGTAAATTTTATTCTCAAACGAAATCTAAATCGATTAAATGACATTGTTTTGCTACTATCAATTTCTTTAATATTCAAGTCAAATTTTCAATTAAATTAGGTAATTTAGATGCTTTGACAAGGCTAACACATTTTGTTGTATTGTGTTAGGTTAGATTAAGAGTCAAATTTTTGCAAAAATTGTTGGTGTCAAAGATGACGATGGTCACAGAACTTCGAAGAACTAGTGATCATTTATCATATAAAAATTTAAATCATTTAAAAATTAAAACTTTGTGATCTAAACAACATACATGGTGGTTGTACTGTAATCAATATATTCAGTTTCTTATATGCACTTAACTATACATTTTTTCTGCTTACTTCTTCGATAACACAGAAAAGTACGGGGGAGCTGACTCCACAAACTTTGAAATCAATATTAAGACATGATTTGACTTATAATTTATTGTTGAAAGAAATATTTTGTATTAAATGTCAATGTTTGAAATTGGTATCATCCAATTTGTCCGTACCCGTACTTTATTACAAGAGATCACATCAGATCCCTCTTCGTATCTCAGATTAGACAACTTTCACCAAAAAAAATAGGGCTTCCTTTTGAAATAAGGTTTGTAAAATTTTTTATTACATACAATATTTATTTCAACGAATGATGTAACAAGGTAAATGTTTTTATTATAGTTATCAGATAAAAAATTAAAACAAAAATTTAAATTATGCTGATCTAAAAGAAATCTTAAATTCTTGATTTACTTAATATGTAAATTTTTCAAATAAAGTTTAGTTTATATTTGTTACGACCGTAAAATATCATGTACTATTGTTTTCTAATATTTATTATACAGTCTATAGTATATGTTATTAAAAAAAAAAAACATTACATCACAAATATTGAGAAATTGATTTGATCTATCAAAATAACTTCTTTGATAACACCGTTACATCATGGATTTAGCAGTTTATACTCATGTTCAAGAATATGTTTTACTTTTCTTCGTTAATTTTTACTTGTACTTGATCAAGAAGTAAAATTGATGAAATTAAACAAGTGATTTGAAGAATTCACCTACACTCCCCTCTGGGTTGACATATATATATATATATCTACTATATATGAATCCTTTTTAATATATGGATTTAGCTCTGGGCTGGTTGGCCCATTAGGCCCACTTATATTAGCTGGGCCTAAACCTTACATAATTCAATTTTTTTTTTGAAATAGACAATATTTGACGGAATTGTACGTGGTAATTTATTAATTTATTCAAATAAAATTAGAAAATATTATTTGCAAAATTTCTCACTATAAATAAATAATCTTATAGAATTGGTAATGAAATGTAAAGGTATTTGTGTACATCATAGAATTGAATAGAATTTGAAATTTCAGTGTAAGTGGAAATAAACTATTCATGAAATAAACTTTTTAGAAAATGTGAAGACTACGAGATGTTATGTAAGTGAGAGGTGGAGGAGTTTCACTTAATTCATAAGAAAAAAGTCAAAATTGAATTTCAAACATTCACTTTTAAATGAATTCTATCTAGTTTCACGAGGAAATTGAATACTATCGTAAAAGATTCACACAAACTCTAATAAAATTGAAATCTTTTCAATTAAATTTTTCCCAATTTAGTCAATACAAACCCTCTTAAAAGAAAAATTTTGGAAAGAAAAATTTAAAAAGGATTTTTTAATTTTCAAGTGTTTGTGCAATCCCAAGAATATGAAATTTTTTTTTTAAATTCATTACAAATATATATTTTTCTCATCATTTCTTACGTGTTTGATCTGAAAAAAATTTTACATTGACAAAAATTTTACACACTTCTTTGATATCATACATTTTGTCCAACTTCAAACAATCATTATTATATTCATGATTACAAGAAAAATATAAAATTATATTTAATATATTAAAATAGAATAAATTTTTAAAATTTTAAAATTTTTATCGTTATCTAATTTTATTTGTTTAAAATATATTTTTCAAATTTCTACACGTAGAAAGACCGACGAAAGAGCGGTCCAAGAAGAAGAGGATAGATCCAACGAAGCTTTCACTGTTGATAGGAGAGAAGAAGGAAGACGCAGTGCCAGACATGTCATCCTCCAACGAAACAACAGCAGCAGAAGAAGCAGCAGCAGCAGCACCTCACCTTGGATTATCGCCTAGGCTCTTCTCCATCAACGACTATCATCAATTAATGTTCACAGAGACAGGATCAGTCTTGTCGTACATCACAGATCCGAGCAGAAGGAACCCCCTTCCCTGCCTCACCAACTGCTCTTCACAGACAAGCGGAACCCAACAAGGTACACAGCTCTGACAGGCGCGTGTGAATCGACGTCCGACCCATTGGGGGGTCTCTTCGTTTCATGCAGGCTGGGGGGGGGGGGTTGGTTCCTAATGTCCACCACCACCGCCACATTCCACGGCGGCTGCACGATCGTGTCCCTCCCTCGCCGCGGGATCCGCGCCATGGAAGTGGGGGAGACAGAGGAGGGCGGTGGAGGAATCCCGACGACGACGACTGCAGAGAGAAAGGAAGGGAGAAGACGAACGTGCCTGGTCCCGGGTTGGGTTCCGCACGTGCACATCCCACGCGTGACAGATCCTGTCAGGTGAGGAAAAGATGATAATAATAATAATAATAATAATAATAATAATAATTGAATGCGACATCCCATGATAATAATAACTTTGTTCGTTACGTGAACGCACCTATGTCTCTCAACCTTCGTGCCTGTAAAACAAAAGGATCATTCAATTAGTGACATCTACAAGCAAGAGTATGAGCAAAAATTGAATAGACATTTATTATAAAGTTAATTTGAGAATATTACATTTATTGTAAAATTAATTTTATACAAATTTTTATATATCATTATCATGATATAAATCTTTACATACAAGTTCTCACTGTACATTTATTGTGAAACTTAATATTATTTATTTCATTCCTTTTAATTTTAATTTTCTACGTCTTTCAAAATTAAAATGTCTCGTTACAAAACGAGGCTTAAATGAGAATTTTCTTATATGAAAATTCACTTAAATGTAAGGTTAATTTATAAAAATTCAAAAAATATTAAATACAAGAGACGTTCGAGGAAAAGGTTTTCTTGATATATAAATATTTGAGAAAAATGAAGGACCGCTTTCTTTTTTTTGGAAATTAAAGTATCATATATTAAACTGAAAGTTCAGATACAAAAATCAAACATGTAAGAACGGTAAAGGAAAAAAAGCAGCAAAATAAGCATCCTAAAAGGAAATGCCAGAAGGCACTAAGCAAAAGAAAGCCTTGAAAAAAAAGGCAAGAAGATCTGAAGGTTAGTTTAAGTGATACAAATTTATATATTAAAATTTATATAGTAATAATAACGTTAAAAGTAATTTTAAAAGTTAAACAAACTCTTAGATTGTACTTCATAGAAGAATTCAATTCTCTCCACACCTGTAAAAAGTATTAAGTTAAGAACAAATAAGGTAAATAATGTTAAAGAATATTGAGTTGATATTCTCCTGCAAATTAGAGAAAGTCGATCTATATCTATAATATTAGGTAGCCAAGAGAAAGACAAACAAATAAGGGAAAGCAAACATTAACGGCAAAAGAGAAATTTAACTTAATTTTACGATAAGATAAATTATAAAAAAAAGTTATTATCCAAAACATCACTAGTTAATCAACAGGTACAGTTTGTTTTTGCTTCACCAACTATAAGTTTATTTTCAAATAAAGTTTACAAGAATTTTAAAATATGAAATAAACGCTGCATAGCAATTTTTCCAAACAAAATTATTACTACAAAAGAAATTTTTATTTTTGGGTTTCTATTATAGCATTTCAACGACTATTTCTACGGTAAAAACCTCGGTCATGCCACACCATGCTAATTTCAAATTTAGCTTATAAAGTCAGTGTTCTAATAATTGTAAAAAATTAAAGTTAAAAGTAATAAAATAAATAATATTAAAATTATACAATAATTTATACGATAAAAATTTATACGAAATTAGGGTTTAAACTTACACGGAAACTGAACTAAAACTTTTGAAATAGAAATAGATTTGGTATGAGCTTTTTTTTTAGCTTTGAGAGTGAAAAAACTAGTTTTTTTAATTTTTTTAAAAATACATCAAAAAAATATATTTTTAATTTTAATATAATTATGATAAAAAAACAAAAAAACTACATTAATATACTTATCGTAACGTTAAAAGTGATTTTTGATAAACCGTGACCAAAAGATGACAAAATTTCAAAAGATTAAAGAAAAAAATAAAAATCAACGAATATGAAATCGATGTCCCCCACAGGCAGACTGCAGCGGGGGTTGATAAGCTCACCAGGAGGACACGCTTTCAATTCAAACGCGAAAGATAAAAAAGAACGAAAGCGGAAGCAGCAGAAGCAGATCGAGAACGGTAGCTTCGGGATTGCTTCTAAGACCGCCTCGGGATCGCTGTCGCCCCGGGGTGGAGGGGCGGGGAGGGGGGGAGTGGGAGGGGGAGAGGTCTGTGTCTTTGACTCACCTCCGCTTTGGCCTTTCTCTCCGCCCCAAGCAACCGACGATCATGACCGCACCTGCCTCCTCTCCGACGCGCCCCCATCTCCGTCGTTCTCCGACGTCCGAGGGCCTCTCTCTCTCTCTCTCTCTCTCTGTCTTTCCTTCTTTCTTCACCGCTTTATCCAAAGCTGCGGTTCGACTAAAGAAAGGCGTGGGATCGGCCGGCCGCGTACGGTTCCAAACCACCTTACTTACCTTTTTTTTTTAAAAAAAAAAATTATTACAAAATAGTTAGGTAGTTACAGTAAAATTGAAAAAAATTTCATTTCCATGAATCACAGGATGCGTGGGAGACGAGTGCGTTTGATAGCATTTTTTTTTTACCTTGAGAGTAATAAAAGTACTTGAAAATTTGTTTATATTAACGTTGGAGTAATTTTTATATTTATTAGGAGTATTACTAAACACACTCTACAATCAACTTTAAAGGAAGTTTGTGTTTCTTGGAAATTAGTGAAAAGGAAAATCTAAAAAAACTTTTACGTTGAAATATTAAAAATTTAAAATATTTTAAATTTTTTAAAATTAAATATAAATTTTCTTATATTTTTATAAGGTGATATAAATGATTTTATAATTTTTTTATTTTCAAATGTTTAAAATTTCAACAATATTTTTTTTTTAAATTTGATTTTCAAGAGACACAAACTTCTCCTAAAAGTTGAATATATTAGAAATTAGAATTAATTTCGTGAATAAAATTGAAACTATAAAATAATTAAAATGATAAAAATTTATACATTAGAATTTATACAATAAATATGATGTTAGAAGTGATTTTTGTATACAGGAAAAAAATTTCTTAAAAAATTATATTTTTTCTAATGTTCGTGCACTCGAAAAGTAAGAAATATTTTTTCCATTTATAACAGATATTTATATTCACATGAAAAACATTTTCAGACTATTTTTTTGAAATTTTTTTCACTTAAGCCGTCCTCTCTCTCTCATGCATGTCTCGCAACTTTGGTGCATTTTTGATAGGTTAATTGATTTGTTTATTTTTAATATAAATTATTAATTATCATTATTTATTAAAGAAATATATTATTATTAAATAGGTACATTGTGTACCTATAATGGTTCATTTTTCAATATATAGATAAATTATTATTTGTTCAGTTATTATTTTTGTGTCAAAATTTTTAATTAAAGTATATGTAAATATATTTCTTTTAAAAAAAATGATTTAAGTATTTTATACAAATATATTGGTACGTTTGAATTGTATAACACTATACAAATGATTTATTATATAATATTTGATAATTTTTATATTATTACTTAAGTTTATGATGTATCATACAAGTTTTTTCATTTTATCTACTAATCTAATAATAATAATAATAACAATAACAATAGATTAAATTCAATTTTTTAAAATATTAACTATTTTTTTATAAGTAAAATTTTAATTATTATTTTTTTAAAAAAAGAGCAGCTGAAATGATGAGGTGGACACCATCGCCCATCCACGTTACCACGTATGATGACGGCGGTGATGAGGTGGGGTCCGTTTCAAGTGGACGAAAACGGCCGATTCGGACCGAGCCGACTGACGTAAACGGGGCTCCGACTCCGGCCCAGACCCGCGCTTTCCGCGTCGGGAACCGACGGGATCCGGATCTGCCCACCACCCACTGCCGGCGATCTGGTCGCGGCCGGTGGTGGTGGTGGGGGGGGGGGGCGCGTCTGCGCTGGCACCCCGCCGGCGGGTGTGTGTGCGTGTGTTCATTGGAATGGCTCTCTGCGGTAACTGCTTCCCGGCAATGGTTAGGTCAAAAATGTGAAACAACGTGGGTGTGTTCTGTTCGGGGCATCATGGTCGGCCGTCATGGTCCATGTAGAGTTGGCATAACATGAAGCAGGCATGTTGGGTAGGGACAGGAGCTGTCTCCCCCTCTGCTCCACGATCAAGGTTTTTTATGAGGTCCTTGTGTGCCATACATGGCGGGTCTTGGTTGGTGTCCGGGTAAAGCTAACACCTTCAGGTTGATGGATCCTCAAGATTTCGCTTTATTTCAGTCTTCTCGGTTCTTCTGTACGTGCCAGCTTGATTTGCTCGCAAACGGTTCGTAGATATGCCTCAATGAAATGTTGGATTATGGGTGACAGTGTTACCTGCTCCCTTCTCTGGAAGGAACGCATATCATATATGTCTGGAACATTCGCAGATTTGGTAAAAACTGCGAACAAAAATCAAATCATATGTTATTTTCGTAGGAGATTTACAGACACAGAAACCAATATGCTCCTCCTCCTCCTCCGACTCTGTGTTACAGAACACAGCAGTGACTGCAAATTTCTTGTCATGACAGCAGTGTCTTGATTCACAGGAAGAACTCAAAATTCTAACGGAAACTACGAATATTTCTTTCTGTCTTTTGATTAATCGAAGACCCTTCATTTCTACAGCTTTCTCATTTGCCGACAACCCAATTCAATCTCCGATTGTAGCAACCAGTGATCGCGCCTTTCCATGCCGACAGAAACATATGTACATTGCATGTACAGAACCCAAAAAATTGCAACACCGAGAGCGAAAAAGAAGAAAAGCAAAAGCTCCGATCTCTTCCCACAGCCGTGATCTCTTTATGTTAGGGATTGATTATATTCCACTCAAGCTAAAGCGTCGGAAGCTCGGCAGCTGAGAATCTGCAGCTCCGCTTTTGTCATCTTTTGTTCTCGTCCTCATCTGTTTTCGGTGTTTTTCATCCCACGATGTTAATATTTTATCAGTGAAATCTTAAATCTTGAATCCAAAGCTTCGTTTAATATAATTTTTATTTAAATTAAAAGTTATTCTAAACGTAACGATGACTCAGAGATTTTTAAGGTAGTTTTTTTATATTTTTTCATTATTATGTTTAATTACATTAATATTTAAAAATATAATTTTAATATTAAAATTATTTATTTTAATATTACAAAACAACACAATAATAATATGTTTTTTTAATATTATTTTATTATTTAATCAAAAATTACTTTTAACGTAAAGAAATTTTACCTTGTTTGATATAAGAAACTAAAAGAACTGTTTTTCTTACTTTATTACTGTTTTTCTTACTTTTTTATAATTTTTCGTACTTTTTAAAAGTACAAATCTCACTTAAAATTTATGATTTTAAGTTTAAATTTTTATTAATATAGTTAAATTATCACGATATAATAATTATCAAAAAATATTTTAGCAAGTTGAAAGTGAAAAAATTAACGTTTACGATAAAATTACTGTAAAAATATCGGTGATTTGAAATTTGAATGATTAAATTTTAATTTAACAATTACATATTTTCTTCTCACATGAACCTCACGTGGACCTCAAACGAGAATTAAACTCAATTCATTTTTACCATATGTACGTATTGTAAATACAGAAAAAAAATTTAAAAAAAAATAAAAAATGAACCTGTACGGTATGTGAATTAAAATTATCAATTTACTAATATTAAGGTTTCATTCAACCTTTTTTTTTTCTTTTTTTAGTTCGAGTTAAAAAAAAGTTGAAGTTGAAATTAATTTTTTGAATTGTTGAAATTTATATAATGTTAATGACATTAAAAGTAATTTTAAGAATTTAAAAATGTTATTCTTGAATACACTAATTTTTAAAAATGTGGCAAGTATTTGTCTATGATTTAGATATATTAATGATAAAAATTATGTATATGACAAGATAAATGTTTGTAAAAAAAACTATTTATTTTAAATACGGTCTTTATTATATATTTTAAGTTGATATATCTAAATTATAATATAAATATTTAAAATATTTTTTCTATAAATACATGTGACAATATTGAATCTTTATAAAATAAAAAATAATAATCACGTAAATTCGTCATTGATTTCATAATTTCATTAAAAATTTTAAAATCACCAGCATTTTCTCATTTCATACCACTCATTCCAGTAATTAGATAAAATACATTTTTTTTCAGTTTTTCTATTTGACCCAACTAGTTTTCTTTTTTACATGATTAGTCCTCGAGCAATGGCGCGACTACTGTCGAGATGCGTGGTCTCGTACACCGGCAGCTCGTCGGCGCCGGCGGCCGTGAGGTTCTCAAGCTCGAACAGATCGGAGCTCGAATAGCTAGCCGCACCGTCGTCATCGTCGCCGTCGTCGTCCGCAAACGCCATCGCGATCTCTCCTCTGTTGTCCTTCACCGGCGCGGTGCTCTTCACCTTGACCGGCGGGAGAGGCGGCAACGAGGCGAGGTCGAAGTGGTTGTAGACATGATCGGAGTTGCTGCCGCAGGGACGCCGGTCGCCGCCGAGGAAGACGCTGACGGGGTAGAACCTTACGGACCTTTCCGGACGGCGGTCGGGTCGTGAGGATGACGGCGTCGGTTTGGTGAGGCAGGATCTGGTGTAAGAGGAGGCGGAGGAAGAAGCCGATTGGTCGGCTTGGATTTTGGTGACCGCCGGCGATGGGGTCTTCATCTTCGAAAGGCCGCCGGAGGAGTTGAAGAGATGGTTGATGAAGCTTGTCAGCCGCCCGCCGGGGGAGACGGGGCCTTTCGCCTTCTTGAGCTCGCCGTAGATCTTCGACGCCCGAAACCGACTCTTGAACGAAGCCGCGCTCTCCTGCCGCGTGTTCTTCGTCTCCGACACCTTCGCCGGACGACCGGCGGTTCTCGTCGGCATCACGCGAACCGACTCCGCCTCCGACGAGGAGAAGCTGCCGTAGCTCGACTCCGAGGAGCTTGAACTCGTGTTGGTCACGTGCCTTTCCCTCTGCTGCTTTTGCAACTGCAACTCTCGCCGGTGGCTCTGTCGACGACGATCAGACTGCGACGTTCCGCCTTCTTGACCGCGCCCGAGAACGACTTTCCCCGGCACCACCTTGGTGTTGTTGTTGTTGATGATGCTGCTTTTGTTGTTGGCGGCTGCGGCGGCGGTGGTGGGCTTCTTCGTTCCGGTCGTGACAGAGGCGAAGCGCCTTCGGCTGGAGGAAGCAAAATCAAAACCAAAATTTTCAGCGGCAACATGGTTCCTTGCTCCGTTCCTCGGCCGGCGGCGGCTGTCGGAAGCACCATCGTCTTCGTCAATCGAGCGGTAGATGGCATCGAGGAGGCTGGAAGAGAAGGAGGGGTTCTTCTTGCTGGGTTCCATGGCCACCACTCTTTTGGAAGGCCGAGCAGATAAACACACGAAGATTGGACGAAACGGGAGGAGCTGGGGCGGAGCGGAGGTGGTCAGGTGCTTGGTGGGAGAACGGGAGGTGTTTCCACGGCGGACGCCGGCGCCGGTGGTCGGAAGGGAGGAGGGAAGAGCAGTGAGCTCAGGGTCCGAGGAGGCGTTTCTATTGGGAAGAGCAAGGGCCGTCCTCATAAATTTATGCACCATTTCGGACCCAGACCCGGACCCGGAACCGGATTCGGCTCTGGATCCGAAATAAAGAGTTCATAAATATTGTAAAATCACATTATCTCCATTTTTTTTAAAATTGTTTGAAAAAAGATTCGGAGACATGACATATATCGGAACCAATTTAATTAACTTCTAATTTTATATAGTATTTTTTTACAAACAGGTATAATAGTACTACTTAATTTACTTTGGTCATTATTATGTACGTATAGTAAATGAAAAATAAATAATGATATTTAAGGGAGATTTGTGTCATTAAAAATTAATAAAATTTAAAATTTAAAATTTAATTTTTTTTATATTAAAATATTTAAAATCTAAAAATAAAAAATTTATATTTAATTTTAAAAAATTAAAAATATTTTAATTTTTTAATATTTTACTAATAATTTTTTTTAAAATTTTTCTTTTCATTTATTTTCAAAAAATACGAACCACCCGCCCTTAACATACAATACGAACACCTTTTTTCGTGAAAGTAAGATATGAGTGGACTAACTCGATGTTATAGAAAAATCAACCAGCGGACTAACAGCAAATTGAATTCATGTTATTTACTATGCATCATAGTGTAATTTTAACAAATACTTACACTAATAATAATATTTATCAAATATTTTATATTAAAAAATTATATTAAAATAATTATATCATGTAATTTCTTAAAAAATATGAATCTCATTTTATTTAATTCTACGTGTTAAACAAACACATCGAAGTGTATGACAATCAACGTTATTTGATAAGTAAGAAGAACTCAGTTATTATTTTTAGAAATTGCAAAGTGTACTCCGTTGTATCAAATCTTGCTTAAACTTCTTATAAATTCACAACTGTCTCTTTAACTTTAAACACACGTAAAACAATATTTATGATACGGAAGTGCGGATGTATAGGTAATGTTTATTTAAGTAATGAAATTAGGTAAATAAAGTTTATATTTTTTTAAAAATCTTATGATTTATGATGTAAATTTTTGATATAATTTTTTTAATATAGAATGTTAAAAATATTTAAAAAATATTACTGTACACAGTTACGATGTTATCCTAAAACATTATAGTATATATATTAAAAAACATTTAAACAAACGGTATAATACTTCATAGGGTGTTTGTAGACTACAAAATGATGGAAAAGGTAATCACGGGAAAGTCATTTCGCATTGATCAAATTCTAAAACGGTATTTGTGTTAATAAGCAATAATGAAAAATTACTTTCTTATAATTTCCTAACATACGAAAATAAAATATGACTTTTTTGATATCCATTTTCAACGTCCTTTACCGTAAATACACGAAAACCGATGATCTAACTTACGTGACATTTAATGTCTCTTTCTACGTAGATCATTGATGTTACTCTTTTTAAATAATTTTCTATCAAATCTCGTTATTTCATTTTTCATCCATTCTAAAATTCTTATTATTCCTTTTCTTATCATTTTCGAATGCAAAAACTTATCTATGAGTTGGTTCAGCAGAAATGAACAAGCGATAAAAAAGAAGGAACGTAGGAGAGAACACAACGTGAAGGAGGGACGCGCATGGTTGGTTCATTCTTGAAGCGTCGGCGGTTCAGTTCTGCTTGACGGGGTCGAAGTTGGAGACGCGGACGACAGCTCCGACGATGACGCCGACGACGACCCCACCGCTTGCAATGCCGAGGAGGACGTTCTCGAGGGAGGGGGAAACGCCGGGCTGTGCAGCCTCGGCGATTTCGGGGACGACCGAGGGCGGCTGCCATGGCTGTCGTCAGCCCAACACCCGCCTTCTTCTTCTCCTTCGCCGCCTTCCCGTGTGTTGAGCTGCCGGCATTGACCGAGCTGGTGTGCTTGGGGCCAATTTTGGCCGGCGGCGGCGCCATGGATACGGCCAAGATGAACGCCATGGGTGTTGCTCTGGGACGGTGGGTGGGTGCTGTGAGATGTTCTGGAGGGTTTCGTTTGTTTTCTAAATTTTAATTTTAATTTTATATAAATTTTTTACATATTATTTATGATAATATAAATAGCACGTACGTTGTCGCTTCTGTCAATAGATTTAAGAAGCTTTAGGGGTGGTTACAATATCTAGTATATTTATCGAATAACTTTAATATTATATAATAAAAATTATCATTATCATAAATTATACATCTTAAGAAGTATACACCTTACCTTACCTAATTTCATCTTTAAAATAATGTTTGTTTAAAAGGCAAAATTAGATAAATTACAAGATTTAAAGTCTACGTTTTAAAGAAATTATATAATTTATGATGTAAATTTTTGATATAAAATATTAAAGATATTTGATAGATATTATTACACAACTAAGACAAGGTAAAACACAAAGATGCATAGTAAAAAACTCTTAAACAAGCAAATAAACCTGAAACTCTTTTAAAAAAAAAAATCGACATGATTCTGAAGATAAGAAAATCCTTTTTTATTTTTCTCGACAGAAACCATGAAAGAAAACCGTTGGAAGCTTTTTTTCTCAAACACTTTCTGAGTAATTGTAACCAAGAAAAAGAAAGAACATGGTGTTCAAAACACAAACAACCGTCTAGGCACATACATATCAAAGATTTGGGATATATTTAAACGGAGCATCACCTTCAAACGGTAAGAGGCGGCTCTACTTCCACGGGAATGATCGGTGCAGGGGCTGGCCTTCCATACTCTTCCTCCTCCTTTGGAGGATGAATGGTTACAAGATCTGGCAAAGGAGTCATCGGGCCCAGCTTGCCCTTGGGATCCCAATCCAACATGATTTTCACCTTGATACCAAGAACGCCCTGCCCAAAAAAGAGTGGAGGATTATTGTGGTTGGCATGTAGGATGGAACCTCAAACAAACCTCTACCACAAAATAAAAGACCACAATTAGGGTAGATGACAATGAAAGCAATATGGCATGTAGCCAGTAGGAACAAGTTTTTGAACAACATGGTTTGGGACTATATACTGCTATACCATCTATTGATGAAGATTGCATTGAACCAAAATCCATGTGTGGTGGTGACCAGCCAAGGTGGTATTCTAAGATGGCAATCTATGACAGGACAGGAAGAAAATGTTTGACATACAATGACATTACAGTGCATAGATAAAGACTGAGTTTTACAAAAGTAGTTATAATGCTATCTTAACTGTGATGGTATGAATTAGGTCGAACTATAATAACAGATCAATAAAAGTACAACAAAGACAAAACCATGAAAAGATGAAATTCCTTTTGCAAAAGTCGGCTCCAAAGACGTTTTTTCAAGAATTTCTGTTTTTGAATACTGTGTTTTTGAAGAAAGTTTCAAAGAATAATTGACATTTGAAAATGGAGTGACATTAGCAAGTAAACAATAAAATTCCTGCAGGTTATTAGTATTGCATATCCAAAAAACTACAATTCACATTAAAATAACTTGTGGAAGGCACACGCAATATTATATAAAAAGGCAACTCAATGCACAAAACTCCCAACCCCAATGCGGGGAGATCTAGATAGATGCAATTGTAAGGAGCTTTACACCTTTATCTCTATAAATGAACTATTTTTTAAGATTTGAACCCATGACTTTCATGTCACAGTGAAGAAACCTCGCACTAAGCTAAGGCACAAACCCCAACAAATATTAAATCTGATATTGTAACTAAATATTTTAAGAAATTTTAAAAAATTGCCTTTTAATTTTGAACAAAATTAGAAGAGAGAGAAAGAAATACGAAAAAGAATGTATTAGTTAAAGTAGGTGTGTTGAACAGTGAATTTCGAAAAAATTGAATTTTTCAAGAATATGGGATAAAAAGGCGAGAGAACATGGAATGGGATAAGTTGGTCATTATAAAACTTTTCCATGAAGTGGGATTAGATATTTAAAAAGACTAATATCCTTAACAATCTTTAAAATAGAAGAAAATGCGGACAGAATCAAATTAAATGACAAATATCAATTTGGTTCATTAAACCCACTCTAGGTTTAACACAATAGATCAATTGAAATATTTCAAATCTATATTCTGTCAGGTAAAAAATAAATGTTGATCATTCTTAACGACAGAACAAGGTCAAACTAAACCAACAAGAAACATGTGTACAATAATAAACATATGATTGGATACGAGAAGGAAAAAGGACTGTGATACCTGTCTTAGAAGAACGTGCCTTACAGCAGAGTCAATGTATTCCCTTACGGGCTGACCAGATGATATCATATATCCATCTTTAAATTTCATTGATTTCGCACGTTGTGCTCTGAGCTTTCCACTCACGATGACCTATACAAGGTAGTGCATTAGTTTTTGAAATAAGTGGCACAGTTCATAACAATGAAAAGGACCATACCAACCTCACAACCCTTGGCTCCACTTTCCATAACAAAGCGCAAGACACCATAGCAAGCCCTGCAAGATTTAAACTTTTATTGAGACACTGAAATGCAATAACGTTAATGGTAAAAACACTAAGGATTATGGAGAATGCTATTTGGATGACAGAATCAAGTCATTCCTCGAGGAAAAGCATTCCTCAAAAAACACGAAACCTATTCTAGTCAGGCGATTGACAACAATGACCCATGCATAAAACCTAAATAGGATATCACAGCATTTGTAGAAACTAGAAGACAAAAATCGTGGGAAGATCAACATGACTTGAGATTAGATGAGACAGATTTAAATTAAACAATTGTCAAGCACAATATTACAGAGAATTTTTGAATTGGATAATCATTACAAATGATGAGTTGGTGACATAAACATGTTCTCTTTTACAATGATAATAAAGTACATTCCAAACTCCTAGATTGTAGTCATTACACATGAAGCCAACAATATAGATCCCATGGAATACTTTTATACAAGTAGAAATAAATAACTGATGCATAGGTCAATAAATGAAACAATAATCATGTCACATGAATCTTTTAGACAAATACAGATTCTTATGTAACAGTAATACAGAAGCCAAAAAAAGATCAAAGAGATGATTGATTCCAGACCCTCGAGATTGAAAAAAAAAATTGTGTGAAATGGTTCATGTGTGGCATAAGCTTACAACATGAAATTGGGTAGCATCATATTGCAAAATTTTCTTAAATACCAAAATTATTGTAGTCGTCTTCCGACACAAAAGTGGTAATATATGACCCAATTTGCTTTATAGAGGACAAATTACGTTCATAGACTAGTCTCAGTTGATAAAAGTATAAAATCAAAGCATGACATAAACACCCTATTTTTCTTGAAAATGTAGCTATAAACATGGGGCAATACTTCTACAATTGTAATATGGCTATAGATTAAAAAACAAGTATACAGATACTCAATTCCCATCATGTTGGAGGAAGCAGAACTAAAAGATATCGATCACTCCCAGGAAGAGCATGTAGAGGAGCATTTATTAAGGTAGTCGTCGTCATATGCAGACAGGCAAGAGATGTCAGTACGTAGAGAAGATGGCATACACCTCAGTAGTTAGCAAATCACGTGACAAGTGTAAAATGCTAACATCATTTGCCACCCTAAACGTTCACAGAAGAAACTTGCTTCTATTGGAAAATAATGACCAACAGATACTTATAAAAATAAATAAAAACATATAGTCTAAAAAACCATACCCTTTAAGGTGCCCACGTGATAAGCCAGGGTTCCTTGGGTGCTTAGGCACCCATTAAAATATTTAATTGTTTAATATTTAAGTATTTATTATATATAGTTATACATATTTGATAATAAGTATGTATAATTCTAACTCTATTATTTCCTAAACAACATTCAAACACATAAATAATCATACCATCAAAAATATAAGATGTAATAGTATCAACATGGACATTTCCTTAATATGTATAATTATATGTTTAAATAATTATGTATGTTTTGATAGTATTACATCAAAAAATTATATTCAGTTGTTTTACAAGTAAAAACATCTAAAATCATTAAAAACATACATTTATTCACCGGGACTCGACAAAATATCCGATGAATTAGAGACAAGGGCGAAGGCGTAGTAAACATCGGCATAGTTTATGTACCTACGGACGGCAAGGCCACCAAGGAGCTTGTACCGGAGCGACTCAGCCTGCGCAATGGCGCACAGCCCCCTGTTGTTGACCTTCTCGGCGTAAAGCTCGACGCTGTTTTCTGGAAAATTGAACCTCTTCTGCACGACCGAAGTCAGTTCACGTATCCTCCTACCCTTCTCCCCTGTCCAGACCAAAACCATCGATCACGAAAAAAAGGAAAAGCAATCCACGCCAAATTCCCATTTCCGGAAAAATTCGAAGTTTACCGAGAACATTCTGAGTCCTAGTGGCCCGGATGATAATCTCGGTGCGCATGGGGGTGACCCTGACCTCCACGCCGGAGTATCCATCCTCCGCTAGTTCTCTCGTGAGCACCTCGTTGAGTTCCGCGAAGAAGACTCCATCAGCGACGAACTGAACGAAAAGCGAAAAGAGTGAAGAGAACGCAACGAGAGATCTGACCGTAGCGAGGAGGAGGGAACGCGATACCTTTCGCTTCTTGCTGATCTGCGTCGCCATGGTTGATGCCGAAACCCTAGAACTCGATGGGCGCTTTCGCTGCTACTCGAGGGTTTTTTTTTTGTGCCGCCGCCAGAGAGGTTTGGGTTTGTGGGGCGGATGTCTACATTTGTTGGCAGCTTTTGGGATCGGACGGTGTAGATCGATTGGCGTGTTACGAAAGGTGACGATGCGATTTGTAGCCATGAGATGGTAGAATCTTAGAAATGCCCTTCGGAGTTAATATTTTGTTTTTTTAGCCTTGTCTACGGAACTCACGAGAATTAAATTAAAATAAATTTAATTTTTATTGATTATTTATTTTTATATAGATAGAATTTAATTTAATTTATTTTTATCAATATTATTTATTTTTTAGTTTAAGACAGAAATAAAATTTAAATTTATAATATATGAATTGTTCAAAATTTAGCTAGTTTGAACTTTCTTGTTTGCTTTAATTTAATTACAATAATTTCTAATTTTATTTAATTCTAATAAGTACACAAATACCTTTATATTAAATTTATTTCTTCCTAATTCAATTTTTCTCGTAAAATAAATTTATATTAATTTATTTTTAATCTATTTCACATACACAAATATACCCTTAAAGCTCTTTTATCTAGATGTTTAAATATAAATGCTTTGTTTGACAAAATCTTTATATTAGGTCAGTTTGATGTTCACATTTTTTTAAATTAGCATAATTCTTAAGGTAAATAAATCATTTTTTGTTTTTTATTCTAATAGGCAGAGTGAAAGAATCTACTTTTATTATATTGTTTATTAAAATATATATTCTACCTAGTAAAAACTTTTATAAACCTTATTTTTAAATAAAGTTAAAATACAAACCTCATTTCAACTCATGAAATAGTGTCAACCCACGACTCAAGCAAAAGACATCAAAAATAAGGAAATTTTTTGACAACAAATAATAAAATTTAAATTTAGATGTTTATGTATGTGATAGAAAATAATATAAATTCATGCATTTCATTTTTTATATGCATATGTATTCCTTTTTAATTTTTTTCCTTTTTTATGTTTTATTCTTTACATATTTTATGGCATTTATTTTTTATACGTATATGTATTTCTTTGAATTTGTGTCTCATCATGTAAATAACATTCCATAAACTAAAGGATAGAATCAGCCAATAATGATGGAATGTGAGGTTTGATATTCCGAAAAATGAGATTATTTTTACTCAACCATAATTTATAACAAAAAGATAGAATCACAAAATTCCCGTCCAACAAGTAGGTTCAAAACACAATTCATCTTAGCAAATATTAAAAACTCTTTAATATCAAGAAAATTGAACTGATTAAAAGATCTAATAGTTAAACTTCAAAATTCTCTCACAATATAACATTCCATAAACAAAATGCAAAGATGATTCAATGGAATAATTGCAAAAGGAACAATAAGTATCACCCACTCAACCTCTCTTGGCCAAATTTACTTTGGTAAGGATCTTATCATTCAAAAGAAACCATAAGAGAATTTTAAAAGATTAACTGATGTCACATGATCAACAACTTGTCATAAAAATGTACACAATATTACCACCAATGTTTATGATATATGTCATGAGACCACCGCATGTACAATACTACTATCAGTATTCATAATAATATGGATCACCCCATCATTTAAAAAAAAATAAAAAAATAAAATCATGGTATCAGAGTTCTTACCCTCAGATAAGAACAATTCAAATTAGAGCCATCCACAAGATTTAACTCATGGGAACATCACCAACTGTGCACATTCAGGAAAATGCATCACACCTTGTGTTTCACACAATATGTCCCATGAATGCTCATCTTTGAAGAAGAAGCAGTGGAAGCTTCTTTGTACAGATTTAGGAAGGAGAACAAAAACTTCTGCTCCCAACATTTCCTGTAAATAACATGCAAGGGTTTTCATAATGCTTACATCATGGATGGGGCTAACCACAGGTGAAGTTGTCAGGTACAAGAGAACAAGAACCATTCTAAAACTCTACATAATGTAAACATATTAAACTTGAGTGGGTTATTTGTGTGCGGCAAATGGGGCAGTCAAGATTTTGATTGCAACAGGCCATGATACATTTCCTGCAATCACAAGGGGAACAAAAAAAGTAAGTTGCGGCCAGAGTATACAAAAATTGTTCATAAAAAAAAACTGCTTTTCAACGAAGCTATTGTTAAACCAATTCGGGTAGCCAAGTTAACTAAAACTACATTGATTCATATTCTCCACAAGGGTTCCAATCCTAGTTTTAAACTTCAAATATTCAAAAAAAAAGTTGTCGATGGAAGCACGTGAAAATAGAATATGACGTAAAAAATCGGGTGACATGATCCATGAGTTGTCTAAGTGATAACACCAATGTAATCAAGACTGAAATTTAATTTATCCATAGAGACCTTCTATTTCTATATTCTTGCAAAAGATGCATTTCAAAATCAGAATTACATGATTTTCACAATGTCCTTTTAAGAATATGAAGTCTGGTGGGATAACTTAAGGATAAAGGACTGTAATATTCTTTTAGGCATGAGCAAAGGGGACAAATAAATGGATCTTATTTCATATAATTTATGGCGACAGTACTGAATGGATCCACATTACATTTTTCTCGTATGTGCTAATTCATAAATGGCAGAATCTAACATTGTTCCAAAAAAATTCATAAAAAATGCATGGTCTATGTCACAATTGTGAAGATAAGAAATTGTAGAATAGCTAATTCATTAATAAAAGATAAGGTCTCTATGGATATATGCTATATAGAAAAGACAAATACAAGTTGAACAATATAAAATTAAACCCACACATACAACATACAATACACAATACACACATAATATCTTAATACTCTAACAATTCTCCTCAAGTTAGAAGATCTAAGATGCCCACTTGCAAAAAACTTAAACATAACTTCAAACAATAAAATAAATCTAGACAATTATGGTAACGCTAGAGAGGTAAGAATTATAATTACTGTAGTAAAATTAGCAACTAAAAGGTAATATCAATATGCAAGTAAAAACAATAGTAAATTTCTCTAATCATATGGTAAATATACACGAACAAAGTAAACATCTACAAGCATTAAAAGAAACTTGTAAATACAAGCTCCCACAAATACTAAAACAATCACCATCAAACTATCCACAATAGTAATAGAAGAACATTGCCCAACATCAAGAGGCTTGTCTCATTGAGAATAAATACTATATATTGACAGAGAAAAATTACTTCAACATCAAGACTTAGATGTTGATGATGATGGACATACTAATGACTTTTTTCCCTTTTTCTAACTTGCCTTTTCTTTTTTTTTCTTTTCCTTCCCTTTTTTTTCAACTGAATGAGGGAGGATTTGGCAACAGTGATGATTGTTGGGGGCTATGGCCACAATTTAACAAGATACTAAGGTTTAGTGATGATAGTGGAGAAGGAAAATGCTACTAAGTTTTGAAAATTTTTGACATAAAGACAATGACATTGGAGGGGATGAGGGTGGTCAAGGAAGGGCTAGGGCTTCCCTCTTCCCCTTCTAAATCTTTCTCTTACCGACTTTCAAAACTTAAATTTTGATATCATGTTAAGATAACAAATGATGGAAGAGATAAGTCATTAACAAAACATAAGGTTTCTATATATAGGGAGACCACATAAGGAAGACAAGTACAAATTAAGTAATGCAAGATTAAACCCACAAACAACATATAACACACATAACCTTAATCCTCTAACCATTAAATGCATAAATTGAAAATTGTAATATTTGTTAAACTGGGGGGAAGGGGGAGAGAGAGAGAGAGAGAGAGAGAGAGAGAGACGAAGGAATACATGAAGCTATGCTAGTTCCAAAATCAGTTTACATTGGTAGACATTAGTTAAAGGTGAATGACAAATGAGATGCAATGCATTTAAAACCAAATACAAGTGAGAAACAGAACATTAAAACAGTGGAAAACAAACTCAACAAAACATGTGCAAGGGGAGGCTGCTGAAATAATATCAAAAGAACATATTCAGAGTATGTAATAGAAGCAAGTTTCTAACCCAACATGGGATCTCGTGATGCAATGTATCAAACTAAAGGATTTGAGTTGATCAGTTCATATATCAGTAATTCCTTTAAATGGAAAAGTGTTTAGTTCTTTGATTTTGCAAGGCCAACTAAGCTTCTATAAGCCAATAAAAGAAACTATGAGTACTTTCCATCACTATACAAGGAAACAAATACCAGCAGAATACATGGCCACATAGTGTGGCAGTTGGATATTTACGAGAACTAAGGCATAGTGGACATATGCCTGTGGCACCTTGTGCCTGCAATTGAAAAACCAAATATGACCATCTGTTAGAACAATAGATAGAAAGAGGGTTCACTGAGTTTAATAATTGTCTGCTTTCTTATTTAAACATATGAAGTGGAAGACATATTTTAAAAGATGCCAACATTGGTTAACTCACATCAAAAGATAGTTGCAATGGTTTGTATATTGTATACAGTTGCAATGGTACAATGATCGTATACCTTGTTAGGATCTGAATCTAAAATCATTTCTCCTGTCTCATTCAAAATGGGAAAACTCTGTCCTGATAACCATGAAGAGAAAGTAAATCAAAAATGTCGTATAGCAGAAATGGTCAATGGTTAGCATGCCTGTATCAAATTCTACTAGCTAACCTAAATAATTGGGCATAATCAGACAACTAGGAAAGCACCGAAACCAATAGGAAATGAAAGCTTTTCAGGAACCTGTTTTTTATGATCATATCATGAATTCAGTTGGGCCTCAAAAAGTGTGGGAACACCATTTGATCTCCTACATCTCCTAATGAGGCAAACATCATCATTACAAAGTTGCATTAACGAGAATAATATGCAAACCCAGCACTTTCATTACACTAGAAAACACTTGGAAAACCCGCAATTAAGTGTGGTCTTAGGCATGTTGATCCATTTCATTCCCTTTAATTTTGATTCAGCTTTTGCTTCCAGGGGATTAGATGGGGAAATGATATTATGAATGTTAATCCAGTCATTTCAATTTTGCAAGTATCACTCCAGCCACTCCAAAGACTAAAGTTATTTAAGAATTTGATTGAAAACATAATTACAAATAATAACATAGTGGATCCATTGCCTAGGGGAAGGAATGCATCAAAATGTGAGTCTATTAATCCTAATATCGCACATACATTGTGTTTGAAAGTGTAATTTGGTCAAATATTAAACTCATCACTTAAAAGACTTCTGTGAAATTTTGCTTACAATTTTTTAGATAGCATCAGAGTCCGTCATACTTAACATTGTGGGTGGTGTAATGCAATAGCCTTGACATCAACAGCTGCTTTTTTTTCTCTTTTTCATTTTTAGCTCAGCATTAAGTATCATGATCAGGAAGCTGAGATGCAATCTGATCAAACACTACAGTGATGTTAGCTCTAAGTCTCTAAGGTGGTTGTCAGATTATTTCTGGTTCATTACAGGGCGGTGACAAAGTTATACATGTGCAAATGATCTAGAAATAGTATTTCATTTCTTTTGTATTCTAATGCAAAGATGATGATTCTAAGCATCCCATTTTTCAACATATACGATGGGTGTACAGTTGAGTTTTGCAGGTCCCAATTCCACAGATGAGTTAGCCCACAGAAACTTTACATCTGTCCACGATTTCCTGGGCAATCAGTTGCATAATAACAGAATGGCATCTAAGATTGTACTCCTTTTATAGATGGCATCAAGTGCTCAAGTACTGGTTTCTGATAATGATAATTTAGAATTTATTTAATTAATTCCTCCTTGCACCTTTTAGTTTATTAGATCCTATATAACTTTTCCATAAAAATGTCTTTTTATGATGCCTATAGAACTAGTAAGAATCATCATGAATCATGGCATTACCAAGTTAAAACTTGCACAAGAGAGTTTAAAATCATGGTAAAAATGTGTGATACCTGTTGTGTGTTGTGTTCCAAGTGATGCTTGGTCACTGGTACTAGCAGTTGAAGATAAATTGCTCCTTCGCAGACCTTCAGCAGCAAGTATACAAAGCTGAACCAAAAGGAATATGCCAAGAATCTGATATCTGCAATTTGGTACAGACTTACAATGAGGGGGAAACATACATATTCACTATTTATGGAAAATACTGATTAATGTATAACAGCTAATACCTGGGTCTTTGATTCAATGGCTTTCCAATGAATGCATAACGGATGCCTGCAGTGCGCTTGGATATGTGATAATATATGCCTGGTATAAATAATGTATGATAGTTTTAGCTTGATCAAAAGGCACATAATAATAAAAAAGGATCAGACATGATGTCTACATGATAATATATCTAGAGACAACCATAACCGTTTGGCCTTATGGACCAACATTTTGTATGGGAATGAGTACCTAAAACAATATTTTTTGGAATACCTTCAAAATAAAACAACATAAGGTTTGCACGAAGAATCAATTGCAGAATCTCACGGGCATATGGAAGTACCTTGTTATAAAAGAATCTCAATGAGAGGAATAAATTGAATAATCAATAGGGAAAACTCCCAGAAACTTATAAATGATGCGTAACTAATCATTTTACATTCTATTGTTGTGAATATGGAGGTTGCTTATAATTGTAACATGCTGGGGCGCCAAATCTAAAAAAAAAAAGCTACATAATATTCAAAGAAATTTTCAATACCGAAGGCCATTTTTGAACTGCCTGCAACCATAATCTATGTATCTTCGTTCTTAGATTTGAGAAAACTGATATTTGTGTGCCTGCTGCAGAGGAAGATGAACTCTCGGAAGTAATTGAAAATTGGGCTTGATTTTGCCCAAGCATGTTGCCAACACTCAATTCTTCAGATGGGAAATCAGAGAGCCCATTTTCATGTCCTGCCATCCTAGAACTACCACAGGGCTAAAATATGTCAGGTTGAATGAATGAAACAGCCATAAAAATATAATTTGGAAGGAGGACAAACATTCATTAGGCTACAAAGCAGCAATAAGTAACCTGAATCTTTCTGCAAGGTAGGGCACTGCAGTGTGGTACATAATGAATAGCATACGTCTAGCAGGTGTTGGAGGAAGTCCATGAGGACCAGATACCTGAAGAGCATACCACATTCTTTACTGGGATATGAAGGAAAATTCACCACGCATATCTAATATAGAGATTATTTGTTCAATCAGTCATGCTGGGTGAAATTTTGGTATCATACAAAAAACTCTAGCTCTAACATTTTAATTTACAACAGATTTGATGGCCTCAGCATCCATCTCTACACCACAAATTAAATTTAAGATTGGAAGCTTCACTGGAGGGAAAACAGTCAAAGATAGAAATAAACCTGTGTAGTGTCACAGTATTCTTCTCCCAACGTTTGCTTTCCAGAACCGGTTGTCATCAAATAATAAAGTGTTTGCCCCATCAATTTCATCTGAAGGATAAGAGAAAGCAAAAGGTTGAGAAAAGGCAGCACTGCCTAAACAACATGAGGAATTGAATATTGTCAAGAAGTGGAAAATGAATAATCATATGTTGTATGCAATAAGAAAGTGTAGAATTCCCTATATATAGGTGAGACTCCATGTCAGAAGTTTCAACTTAGGTCCCTCTGCAGCTAGCACCCATGTAACCACTATAGCCACTCTTCTTTAGATATTCTGGTTTTTCCTCCCATTTTCTCACTAAGAGGAAGCATTCCTCCTCTTTTTTTGTTTTTCCAAGCAACAAGAACTTGTTCAAGTTCTAAAACTTTGCTAAAGCTGCATTTTCATTGTCGAATCTGCCTCCAATCTCTTACCAAAGAACTCAAGTAGCCATTAGATTAGATTCATAAGAACACCTCATAACATCCATTTTTAGTTAGTACAAGTTTTTTTTCCATTTGTATTGAAGATTTAAGGTATTTCGCTACAAATGATATTTTCTAAGTTGGAAGATTTGGATATAATGTTATTTAAAAAATTTCTAAGTTTTTTAAGTTTGAATTTTTTCTAAGTATCTTCAATTATTTTTTCAACCTTTTTTATTAATTTGTTATTTTTCAGCATATTTTAAGTTAGATGCAAAGTATATTTAGTTGTATAATTGATTATTTGTGTAGATTTAAAGTTGAAATGAAATGTCCTTTTTGCTGTTTTAGGCCAATTTCAAGCTTATTATATTTCAAGATATTTTAAAATAGATTTAAAAACTGGAATCCTAGTTTGAACTAGCCAGACAGTCTACTTGGTATTGAGCTGTAGTAAAGTTCTTTTTTTTATTGAATATTAAAAAAAATTTACTTGGTAGAATAATGTTTTCTGTATTCTAAGACTTTAAATAGGTAGCACATTGTATTTTCAATTTCATAAATGCCTAAAAGATTATTTTAATTATTCTTGTATGTGTATTTTTAATTATTCTAGCCTGTCACCTTGAAATTTGCATTTTGTAGAACATTTTTTAGGGACCTTTGTGGCTTTACTAAATGTCTGCCAAAATTTCCACCAAAGACCTACGCATATCCATTTTTGCTAAACAAAGGTTCAATACAAAACCAAGGTTAGATCTCATGGCTATCTTATTAACTACTCACTTGGTTAGAAGGTAACAAATAAGGCTAGCGAGTCAATTGTATAACATTTTTATTTATTATTAAACAAAAACTTATCCTATTTAATGAGATTATTTATCCTAAAAGATTTCTAAAAAACAATAAATAATCAATAAACCAAAAACTTGTGATAGACAATAACTTTGAGAACATCTCAAAAATACGATGATACATAAATTATCTAGAAAATCTTAATATATTTAATGATAATTAAACAAATACCAATTTCAATTCATCATTAAGAATTGATAAATGACAATCTCAGACACCATCAAGCCATCAACATTCATCCATAATAATTCATCAATACACAAATATTAAAATATAGATAATTAGCAAGTTAATATAAGAACATTATGTATGTATAAATGTGTAAATTATAATATTATTTTATAAAGATTTTATAAGTATAATGTATGTCAAATTACATAAATATTCGTGAGTTAACAGATCAACAGATGATCTTAAATGGACTACTCTTACTCTTACCTACTAAGTGGATAAGCAGGTAGCAGGTTAACAAGTAACGCACCAATTAAAATGTCTACTCTTATCTGTTCTTAACAGATAGGATCAGATCAAGTCAATAGGTCTATCCTAACCCATTTGCACTTCTAACTCTAACAATCACAAATTGGAGAACAATAGCAGACAACTTGATTCTATGATAAAAATATAACATTTTATACCATTCAACAATGCAGAATTTATTACAATTAAAGAGAATGGTAGCAAATTTCTAGAATGATCTACAATGATCTCGCATTCAATTTATGAAAAAAATCCTCAGAACTAATCAACTAAAATTGTCCAGATCTGGTAATAGGAAACTCCCTTAAACAATATCAATCAAAAAACGAAATATCCCATGCAAAAGAACCCAATCCTTAGATGTGTTGGAGTATGATAGCATGCATCAATACATGAACCCATGATATAAAAGTCATTGCCCTTGTAGCACTCTTCCAGTCTTTTTTGGTCTTCAACACTATGTCATCCCCTACTACTCCAATAATCCTACCCATCTCATTTTCTAACGAGGCCAATACTCTCAATCTACATACCCTTAAACTTGGTAAACAGAACAATGCTTTGTGATGACCATGATATCCACAGTGCTTCATGGATACAATTTGATGGGATACATTGATGGAACACATCGACGTCTTGAAGAGGTTGCTAATACAAAATCCAGCAACAAGACCAACCATTAACAAAATTGTTGCTATCAACCATTGCTAAAAGTTTGCTCCTACAAGTTGCTAGCCAAACAATGTCTACTAGTTTATGGAAAAGCCTAGCAGACCTTTTTGCTTCAAAGTCCCAAGTGTAGTTTCTCCAACTGAAGCTTGAACTTCAGACCATGAAGAAAGATACTCAAACCATAACAAAGTATCTTAGTCATGCAGTTTCTCTTGATGATAACCTCACCTTATCAGTCCACCTAACTTGGAAATTGAGCTATGTATATTTATTCAAGGAGGCCTCAACCCAGATTATGAAAATCATGTTGTCTCTTCAACAACATGAGAAGTTCCACCAACATTTATTAACTTTGTGTATAGTCAACCAAGGAGCTCACCTAACCAGAGCAAGCCATGTCAATATAGCTCAATGATAGAACTCTAACACTCAATGGTGGCAACAATCAATCCCACCACAAGAAGATTTTCAGATGCAGAAGCAGCCTCCAAATATTGTTCCAATATACCAATACCAAACAAAGGAATGTGAAGACAACAACATACAACAATTTCCACCCACCCAATGGCAACATGTGCATCACATGGAACCAGAAAAAATGATCCCAAATATGCCATGCAAACCAACTTATTATTCCAAATTCCAATGTCTGTCTCTCAAGCCACAAAGGATAACAAGCGACGGCAAGCAATGATGGATGAATACAATGAATTAGTAAGAAACAGTACATGGGACCAGGTTCCCCCATCTTCAACACAGAATATTGTAGGAAACAAATGGATATTTTGAGTAAGGCAGTGCCAAATGACTCAATCAAGGGGTTTAAAGCAAGACCAGTAGCACAAGGCTACACTCAACAGCATGGGCAGGATTACCTTGAAACATTAATTCTGGCAGTTAAACCAGTCACCATCTGAGTGATTTTGTCTTGAGATTTATCTCACGGATGGCCTACCAAAAAGCTAGATGTATCTAATGAATTTTTACATGATCATCTCAAGGAATATGTCTTCATGAAGCAACCAAACGAATTTGTCCACCGTCAATTTCCTCACCATGTCTGCAAGATAAAGTGAGCACTCCGCTGGCTAAAGCAAGCTCCCTTGGCACGGTTCAGATGTCTATCTCAGTATCTAATCAGCTTGGGCTTCCAAGAATCAAAAGTAGATGTCTCGTTATTTATCAAAAAAACTCAATCCAGCACCATATATTTCTTAGTATATGTATACAAACATAATTATAAATGGCCCCAATCCAATTGAGGTGTCTGAAATCACCTCCAACTTGATGCATGCATTTGCAGTCCATGTTCCTGAAAGTCTACGTTATTTCCTAGGAATTGAGGTACAACAGAATGAAGCAAAAGCCTATTTCTCACGCAAGGGAAGGAAGTATCCCAATGACTCCACAAAATTGATTTAGAAAATGCCAAGCCAGTTGGCATCCCAATGATTCCAAAAGCCACACTTCGGAAAACTTGTCTGATGGGAAAATAGTCTATCTTCCACATTAAGTTTTCAGCTCGTGGAATCCTTGTGCTCGAACGTCCAATATCTTTATGCAAGTCCCCCCGAAACATTCCTATAAATTCACTTAAACTAATAATCCCCACTTGAAGTCGTTGATTCCCACAAGCTATTCAAGCCCTGCGAACGCTCGACTTGAATCATCTAACACGAGACCAGGCGGAAGTCATGGACATGAACCAACAATGCAGAGGCCAGTCAATAGATTTGGTTGATAACGAACTGACCTCGTTCTGGTAAGCGTCCACGGCATTAATGCCTGCACGAGCAGCCGAAAGGCGTCAAAAATTTTCGAAATTGGAAGGACGAAGTAGAGACTCGACAGCCTCGAGTCGACTAGAGCTTGGAGCAGATCACTACCAAACATATGCCGGAAGGCGTCACAGCAAGCGTCGGAGACGAAGGCAGCGTACTGCTCGTCCTTCTCCGCTGCTCTCATGATCTCCGGCGGCGCCGCAAGCGGGAACCGCCTCGCCGGCGGGGACCTCGCGCCCGCCCCTTCGCCCTCCATCGACCCTACCTCCCTCCTCCTTCGACAGGAAAACCTAAAAAGAGCAAGTAAAATGCTTGTAACATTTGACACAAATAGGGACAATGCCTTTTGCTGTATCTAAATAAAATCGTTCACTTCATCTACTTTTAATTTGCAAGAGTCCTCTTATTTTTAAGATAATATTTATATTTTTTTATCATTATTTTATTATCATTTTTCTATTATATCAATAATTATAATAATATTTTTTTACAATTTAATAAAATTGTTTAAATCAGTAAAAAAAAACCATTGATCAATCGATAAAATTGTTTAAATTAGTCAAAAATAATTATTTTGACTAATAGGTAAAATCAAATAAATTTACCAGTAAAATCGTTTAAACTGATCAGAAAAATCGTTAATTAATGCGTAAATAAATTTATTGGTAAGATCGTTTAAACCAATTACAAAAATCATTATTCAAAATCACTCAAATTAATAAATTAGATAATATATCTATTGATAAAATTATTCAGAAAAACCACTCAAACCAACAGGTAAAATCAGATAAATTTGATAGCAAAATTTGTTTAAACCAACAAAAAAACACCTTTGGTTAATTAGTAAAACTATGTTTATTACAAGGCAAGACAAGACAATGTGTCATTTTTTTAGTTATGATGTAATTTCTAAGGTGACACAATTATTATTATTTTTCTTCTTTTTCATTTATTCTATTTTACTGTTATTATTATATATAACTAACAACGTACAATAAGAATCTCATTTCATCTTATTAACAAATACAATCTTAGACTAACTAATAAGACTAGACAGATCTAGACATTAATGTCTCCATTTCTCCATTGATGCAGATATGTGGCCTGGCCAATTAAGTGATTTATTAGCTCTATCTCATCATTAAAGTTTCATTTGGTATGACTTCCATTTAAAACAAAAATCACTATTCAAATTACTATGTATATTTGTTGTAGGTTTGGTTTGTCTATGTATTTTTTAAGGTAAATTGAGTTTCATGATTTACGATAAAATACACGATTTACGATAAATAGGTAATGATATTAGTTTGATTTTATAAATAGTAAAAAATGTAAAAGTTATTTGGTAAATATATTGTAGAACATTGTAGTGTATAGTGAAAAATATAGTTATATAGTATTAAAATGTAGAAACAAACGTAGTCATAAAGGTAAAATTAGGTTAAGTGTGATTTACATTTTTGTAAGAAATTATATGATTTAAATGTTTTTTATGATTTTTAATATAAAATATTAAAATTATTCGTAAATATTACAGTAAAAAATCAAAATGTGCAGTAAATTTTTTTTAACCTAATAAGTTACTGTAACTGCGTCAATCAACTGTTACTATTCACAGCTTATTTTTTCTTTTCTTTTCTTTTTTAAAAAAATTAAAATACAAAACCCCAAATCCTTGCACAAAGCCCTCCCAATAACCTAGACCGTGCCCATTGTTCTTTGTTGTTCGCTTCTTTCATCTACTGATTTCTACCTTCATTAGAATGAAAAATTGATGCGAAGTAGTCCGATCTCTCCATCCATAAAAAACTTTAGCAACAAATGTATAAAAAAAGAAAAAAAAACGAAAAAAAGGTTGAAAAAACGAGAGAAAAATGTTTAAAAAACAAAAAGAAAAACCTTTGAAAAAAAATGAATCTCAAGAGTTGAGTCAAGGGACGGCGGATCGCCAATGGACTCGGAAGCAAGGGTGTTATTAAGATTGTAGAGGTAAAATTAAATTAAGTGAGGTACATATTTTTTAAGAAATTATATAATTTATGATGTAAGTATTTTATATAATTTTTAATATAAAATATTAAAATTATTTAATAAATATTAATATATAATAAAAAATATTTAGTCAAGCTAAGGCCCAAGAAACTTGTTTTTGATAACCACAAATCAATACATACCACACGTAAACATATCCCTAAACTTTATTTCAACAGCTGCCTGATCTCATTGGATGTGCACGTCAGTTAGCCTTATTTGTTTTAACTTTTAACTTTTAACTTTTAACTTTAATTTCATATAAATTTTTAATGTTATTATTATCGTACAAATTTTAATATATACATTTTTATTACTTTAATTACTATATAATTTTAATTTTATTAATTTTATTAATTTTAATTTTAACTTTAATTTTATCTAACTCTTCTTCCAAACGAAACTTTTGTTTTATATTGATTGTCACCGGACACAATTCAAATACTTGTTCCTGGCGATCGTACTCGACGTATCAGCAAGATCGCATTATTTATTATTATCATACATTTGCAGGAAAATTACAAGAACTTCACGATGAAATCTTCAAACGTGAATGATCTCTCTTTTCTTATGGGCCACCGGCCAGAAAAGTCTTTCCTGGGTAACTTGAAAAGGAAAATCGTGATCTGTGAATCGATGAAGTGTCCAAATTTCCAATTTTAGCACCCAACAGCTGCTTTAAATTCTCTCAAGAAGATTGCAAAAGGCTTTATTTTTTTGTAAAATCCAACTTGCCATGGTGACTTTGTTACTGAATTGTCAATCAAACAGACGATTAGACCGAAAATTACAAAAAATCCAATCAAATTCAAAATAAACATTTAAGAATAGAGATGTTAATAGGCCATGTTGGGCAGCACGGTTCGGCATGAAAAATTTTTTATGCCGTAAGTCGTGCCTAGGTTAGACCTCTAGGTCGTTCGTGCCGTACTGACACGATATGAATTTCAACACGAAATAAACACGACTCGGCCCAACACGAGACTATGACTAAGAGTGTCTTTTAGGCTGACAACTGGGTCACGGGAGGGGTGGAGGGACTAGTTACCGGGTCGTATGACCGATAGAGTGAACAGTCACGTGCACACGAGGGAGTGAACGGGTCGTGTGGCCAACAGGGGGGACAGGTCGCTAGGTCATTTGGCCGATAATTAGGTCATGTGACCTACAGGTGAACGGTCGCATGTACAAGAGGGGGGTGAACAGGTCGTGTGGTTAGCGGAGGGGATGGATCGCTGGGTCGTGTGGCCAGCGGGAGGGACAGGCTGTCGGATCGTGCGGCCGATGGGATGAACGATCACGTGCATGGAAGGGGGGTGAACGGGTCGTGTGGCCAACAAAGGGACGAGCCGCTAGGTCATTAGGCTAGTAATCGAGTCGTGAGGTCAACAGGGTGAACAGTCGTGTGTGTGGGAAGTGGTGAACAGGTCACATGACCGGCAGGAGGACAGGCCGCTAGGTGATTAAGCCGACAGTCAGGTCGTGCGATCGACAAGATAAACGATCGCATGCACAAGAAAGGGAGCACGAGTTGTGTGGCCAGCAGAGGAGACAGACCGCCAGGTAATTAGGCCAACCATCGGATCCTAAGAAGAATGTTGTAATTTGTTAATTAAATAATAAATTAATTTAAAAATCGTGCCATTGACAATACAAATAATATTTTTTTGTACCACAGGCCATATCTGAACTAACTCATTGATGGTGTAGACCATGTTAACACAAAAATCGTACCATACCAACCGAACACAACACGATTGACAACTCTATTTAAAAATAAGAGTAGAAAAGAAAAGAAAACATAATAGAAAAAAATAATGAGAAGAAAACATGGAAGGGAGATAGATAATAAGTGAGAGAATGCCAAGGAGAAATAACAAAAAACAGAAAATACATGTTATTTAAACCAAACATTTTACAAGTATTTTGCTTTATAATTAGTTGTATTACCAAAGTTAGACCATAGATCGCTAATTCTCCATTCAGTTGGCAAATGCCTACAATGCATTTTCACCAAATTTAGACAAGCTTGTCATCAATCTTTGCAATGCAAAATACAATTTTTTGAGTAATTGATGTACATCTTAATTGAGTAGTATGTATATCAAATTTCAAATTCCACTATCCACCATTAGAACTAATGAATAATGTTAATAAATAACACTACATCGTACAGTTCCTTAAATAAACACAACTTTAATAGTAACTAATAACAATTTCAATCAACTCCAATTACAATACAAAAGTTTAAATTAGTGTTGAAGTTAGAACTACAAATTAACACAACCTTGGATAATAATTCTAGTGCTAATGCTATGCATTTCTATATCATGTGTTCACTAGGAAAAATGGAACATGTAGTTTTATATAAGATTGGAAAAAATAGTTATATTTTATTTCTGATTGATAACAACAAATGATGTGCCCAGAACTTTGGTGTGTCTAGGAAATCAAAATGTCCTGCTGGTGATTAAAAGCATCTATCTGAATTCTTACTTACTGCAGTAAAGAAGAAAAATGCATGAATGATGTAGCAAACACAAGAGAAGAGAGGAACAACCATAACAACTAACAAGTACATTAAATTATATATAGAAAAAATAACGACAGCAATATTCTATGAACCACAAATCACAACCATAACGACACTAACTAGCACTTGGTTTTCTAATTTAATAGAAAGGCACCATAGTGAGATGTGTTAAGAAAAATTGAAAATAAATTGAATCAGAAGTAAACAATGTAGGAAGGGTTCTTGTTATCTATCTATACATTACAACAGTGACATGAATCAGATGGATAATTACAATTACAAGGAAAAACAGAAGAAAACCATATTAGATAGCCAAAGCTACCTACAAACCATTTTTGAAAGAGGCAAAGGGAAAAGAATCCTTTTCTACATGACCAAACAGCAACAGAAGATTAGAGACGACCTCTAATTTACACAATAGAAACTCACCTGAGATGATCTTGATTCTTGATTCTATGATGCATAATTCCTAGAGAGGCATCTATCTACATACGGAAATCAACTCCCTCAGAAAGATGGTAAAAAAAAAAACTCCCTTGAAAAGCCAACCACCAGTAAGTTAGAACCATAACACTGCTATGGTTCAATGCTGATATTTTGCAGAGGTATATATGCTTAGGTCTGTGCCTTATTGCTCCTCCATCCTACACAAAAACACATTTAAATGGCCAAAGTTTTGATTGTAGATCCATTGTCGTGGTAGCCAAAGTCCATCAGTGTCTTGAAGTATCATTTTGAGCATCAAGATGAAGAATGCTGCTACTGCCATTTGCCATAGCTTTTGAATAGTGATTATGAGTAGTATCTACTGCTTGAAGCTCATTTACAAGATGGACACGATTTTCCTTTAGAAAGTTGAGTCGATTTGTCAGTCTGGTTAATGCTGATGAGGACACTGAGAATATATCCTGATTTGTTAAAAGAAACATAGCTTCAATTTCTTGATTTATTCTAATTCTGCCAGTTTTTTTTAAAAAGAAACTAAATGTTGACCAAGCTACACAAACTCAGTAGAAAGTACAGCCTTGCAAAAAGTTTCCTTGATTTAGAAAAATGCACCCAAAGAGAAAAAACTGATGGTAGGAAGTATACCTCTCCTCTTGCAGACCTTTTCTTTGCAGTGATATTAGTACAATCTGTTGGCCCACCATGAGAAGAACTGCTACTAGCAGGACTTAATGATTTAACACATCTTACTTCATGCTTTTGCCTCTCAGAGGTGTGCTTGGGTTGAAAAGTTGGTGAATCCTGAAACTGCATTTTCAATATCATTCTGCATAAACTTTTAGAAAAATTATAACCACTTAAATTCACGCACACATGGGTGTGTGGATGCGTGCATGCACAAACACAACGTGCCCACATGCGTGCACACACACATGCACACCCACACACAGAATATCTATGGCTATTTAAGTCAATATTCTTTGCACCTTAACAAATTAAATGTAGAGCATTACCACTTGCATCCTTGTAAACTTTTTAAACTTGTGTCAAAATAAGTGCTATGTCGATGTATGTTGGTTAAAATGAATTCACTATTCAAGTTTGTCATGCTATGGTGAAGTTCAGACCCATGGCTTAATCAATTGAAACCAGCATTTCAGAAGTTGCAGCTTAGTTAGAGGACATGGTTACAGAATTAATTGTGCGAAATTCAGTGCTTCATGCTTTAAGGAGTTTGTGTACAACTTACCAACAATGATTGTATGAAAGAATTGAATAATAAACATAACATCACAAAATGCATTTGTCATCCTAATACAGTAGTAAATGACATGAACCGTTACACTGTTTAATGCTCGTATTTTGTTCTATTAAATATTGAGAGTAGTTGTTAAATACAGTAACCCTAATCATAATCCCACCATATGGGGTTGGCCAAGAGTAGTTGTTAAATGCTACACCAAAATTTACTGGCAATCAAAATGCTTTAGTAAACACCAGTGGTACATGATACATGTGTATTGTGAATAGAACATTCAATGTTGTCAAAGAAGTTACCTCAGTACTTTGTGACCTTTCATGAGATTGTGAGGCACTCTCTTCAGGTTCACCTTTCCTGTATCATTCAACTTTGTTGAGATTTGAACAAAGCAAGCATAATCATCACATTTCCAAACAATAGACTGAATTTCAAGCTTAAACAGTTTATTTTGGGAGATTGAGCATTCATTTTTCACATCATTACATTGCATATCAATGCAAATGGAAGCTGCAAATAGTTTGGTAACTACCATATAGATTTTCACAAAAAGTTTTAGAGAAATTTATGAAATCTTTAAAGAGATCAAATTTATTTAGTACTGAGTAAAACATTATTCTACTATTTACCACCTTTCATATTTCTAACCATTGTTATCAACTAAACAAACTAGCATGTTTATGAATTTCAAAGTGGTAGCCCAACACAATAAAAAACATCTAGTTATGCTTGTTAGCAATATGATTTGACTAGCATGACTAGGTCTAACTCAATTGATACCTATAAATCAAAATTTTTTATTCACAAAGGTGAATTCCAATTGTTACCCATTATAGTATGTTAACAACACCATTTTGTTTTGTGATACAAGTCCAAATCAAATTGGGCATTTGCAATATTTATTGGGACTATTTGGTATTGTACAGGATTGAGGTCAACTTTCACAAGTCTACGGTAACCAGATATGTGATTTCTAATGGAAAAGACTTAAGTGTTTGCAAATTTTCATGGGTTGTAAGTGTAATATATGGGTTTTCAAAAACAAAAACGAAAATGAGTGGATGAGATTTGTGGTTGGAGGAGAGAAATTTCTTCTTTTCCTCATATACCTTTTTCAACTATAGGGTGAATATTTACTTTTTCCCATCTTACGCAGGAAATAGGGGATGCCTAACTTCATTAGAGAGGGAGATGAGTTAAGGATTTTGATTTCAGCGTAAAAATGAGAGGATTCTGAGTGACATGTTTTAGCCTTTACCAATTTTAGAATGGAAGTGGGAACATATTATTATAGATTGTGTAATAGAATTGTTGAAAATAATTAGAGGTAATGATGTTCTTTGAGTGATTGTTGACAGATTAATTAAGTCTATGTGTTTTTTAGCTTATGGTAGGAATGTTATATTGAACAAAATGACAAAGATGTACATTGAGAAGATTGTGAGATTTCATGGTGTCTCTCTTACTATCACATTATATTAAGACCTGAAATTCATCTCGAAGTTTTAAGGGACCATACACTGTGCATTGGGGACCAAGTTGTAGTTTAGTATGACATTTCACTTTTAAAAAGATGGCCAATTTGAATATACTATTCAGATGTTGGAGGACATGTTCAAGGCTTGCATGAAAGATTTTCGCAGCTTTTGGGATAGACATCTTTAGTGAAGTTTGCTTATAACAACTATTATGTAAGTATTCAGACACTGTATGACACTTTATGGAAAGAAATGTAGATCCTCTATTTGTTGAGATGATATTAGTGAGAAGACACTTTGGGACTAGAGATTCTTCAAGACATTGTAAACAAGATCCAACTGATTAGAGAATAGTTCAGGACAACCTAATTAGAAGAAGAGAGAAGTGAACACAAAAGAAAGAAAGAGACTGGACATAGCACATTTAAGTAAGTTTTCTATTAATTAATCTAAAAATAATATTTTGGTAATTATTATATATTCCTTGAGTATGTTACACATTTGCATGAATATTGGAAAATATTGCATATTGGCATATTGTGACTATTTATGCTTGCATATGGATTTTTGTGATTGTGATGCATTTATGTGGAAATGGTGATGATGCATTGTTACTCATTGTTTGGAAACACTTATATTAATATATTGTGTATGTGATTAATTGGAATTTATAAGATGCACAATGTGAGTTGTAATGCATGTGATGGTGATTTATACATGAGTAGATGATTACGACATGGCTACATTTAGGACTTGATTATAAGGGGTTATATGCACAAGATATTGAGATTAGTTTTTTTTGGACCTCGTCACAGGGCTCAATGTGACTTTTGGGCCCTGTTAGAAAGCTAAATGTGACTTTTAAGCTTTGCTACAAGGCTAAGTGTGACTTTTAGACTTAATCACAGGAGTTATATACAATCGTAACTAGATATTGAAATTATTGAAAACGTATAAAGTTATTAGATATGTGACTTGTATTGGCATGCATAGTTCACATATTTATTTGTTTGGTGCATTTCTCTACATGCATATTTATATTGCTATGCTAGCCTTTCCTTGTTACGCAATGCATATTGTTGTTAATTTTTGGATTTTTAGTGGATCTCTTACTGTACTGTAGCTCATTATTTATGTTCTGTGTTCCTTAGGTTCTCAAGAGAACCTTCAAGTTAGGGGTAGGCAAGAGAGGACACGTTAGTTGCTGTCAAGTTGCGGTGACAACATTAGTTTATTGTCAGGACTTTTATATGCATAGACATTTTTTGGAGTTTTTTGTGGTTTGAGATGGTTTTGTGTATTGTATATATGTTGGCTAGAAATGTGGTTTGACAACCATATTTAAGATTTGTGAAGTATCAGTTGTTTTTTTAAAATACTGTTGTTAAATCCTTTATCAAATATCTAGCCTTGTAATATTAGAGAGGGAAAGGTTTTTCATGTGTCTTTTTTTAATTTCACCGTAAATTTCCTTCCTAATATTACAACGATTGTCATTTTCCAAATTTTCGGAGTGTGACAGTAAGACTTTTTTTCTTTTCTTTTTTTTGTGTGACAGCAAGACTCAAGTGCTTTTAAATGGGTATCATCATTTTCTAGTTTAAGTGGAGTGATTAACAGGTAAGACATTGGTAGCTGATTATTAAGAGATTTGAGCAGTGACGTTCAGTTAGGTAGACAAATTCTTATAAAAGAAAACTCACACTGACACCCTCAATCTACACAAATCTTCCAATTCACTATTTGTCTCTGTTCAAACTTCTATCAACCGTTACAAGTCACCTTGAGTATATTGAAGTCAACATCAATTCTTATGGAAAGGAGATTGGAAAGGCAAATCCATCAGGTTTGCAACTTGTGTGGAGCAAAATCTATCAATCAAAATGGGAAGGAGGTTTGTATCTATGAAGATTCAAATCTATGAACTTGGCTTTCTTAGGTACAGGATTTTAGCAATTCCAAGAAGTGAGCAAGTTGAGCAACCAAGTTTTTGGGTAGATATCATCAGCAAGTAGTGCTACATGATAAGCTTGCAGGCAGGGATAGTAGACAGTTGTTGATGGTTTCTATTTTACAGAAGGATATTCTTAAGGTGGATGACATTACAAGGTATGGGATGAAGTTAGTAGTTGGGACAGCAGAGGGACCAACTTTTGGAGAGATGTATGAGTGGATTGGACCCCTTGTATTTTGAGTTCTTGATGTTATCATTTATTACATCTACCTAAGTGACCATGGTTGAGTTTTTTGAGAGTTATAAGGCAAAGATAGTTTGGGAAATACAACTTTGAAGGAATTTGAGTTATTCAAAATCAACCATGTTTGACTTCTTTCTTTCTTGCATAATCATGGTTCTTTCTTTCCTTGTGCACATGGTTCATGTCCGGTCATTGTAGAAAATCTCTTACAAGTGTAACAATGGACTTGCAAAGGGGGATTCTTAGTCAAGTCACTTTACTAAGTGTTAACATACAATGGAATAAGGTGAGAGAGCTGAAACATGTATTGTGGAACTAGATTCCCACCAAAGTCCAATTTTTGTGTGACAAGTTTGATGCTGAGGGATTCTCATGAAGTGCCTATTACAAAGTGGTCTTTCATTGGCAAGCATATGCATGTTTTGTAGCTTCCATGGAGAAGATAAATGGCATGCTCACATGTCCATCCATCAGTAGATGATGGCACTTGTGGATGGGGCTGAATATCTACAAGGTAGATATAAGGTATTTTTGGGAGAGGTAGGTCTATAAAAGAGGTCATACAAGATAGAAAGGAAACTTCCCATGATGATTGAAGAGGAATAATAGGACTAAGGAACTTCCCATGATGACAGCCACTTCACGTCCAAGTTGATGGGTTGCATAGTTGAGTAGACAAGGACTTGGCAAGCCAAAGATTTCAAAGGCAGATGTGTTAGCATGGCCTACGATTTGGGATGTGTGTGTGTGTGTGTGTGAAACTAAGGCATTTTAGATTGAAGTAGGAGAGCAGATAGAGAAATAGATTAAATTTTAAAAGTAATTGAAGCAAAGCCTATCCTTGCACTTATTTAAGTGCATTATGCACTAATAAATTAAATTTTATAAGTAATTTAACTTTTCTCAACAGGAAAAGCCTGTAAAAATATTTCTAACCAGAATCTGAAAATGAAGATGGATTCCTGTGAGTCCCGATACACCATATCTGGCTCTACTAGTAAGCCAAGAATAAGGTTATCCTCAGTGATTTCCATTAAAGAAAGTTAAACTTGACAAAAATTAGGGTTCACAACAATCTAAAAGTTTCATTTGGTTCAAATTATGAGTTTATTTGTGTATGACAAAAACTTGAGAAAGGAAAATTTAGAAAATCCAGCCAAAAATGAAAATAGAAAGTCAGAAAATTTAGAAAATTTTAGTGTTGAATATATATATTACGAAAAGTCAGGAAACTTTGTATGCAAATGAATTAATCGAAAGTAAATAGAATTTTCACAATTAAAATATAAATACTTTTAAAGCATGAATATTTAAATAATACTTTAGAAGTAGCAATACAAATTGATCAATGTTTTAATACAAGTGATTTCATTTTTAAGATACCAATTACTCTAATATTGACTAATTTTGAGATACTTATCACTTTGTTAGGGTTACCATTAATTTCATCACATTAGTTATATATCATGGAAATACCTTTGTTGTTTATGATATAAGACATTATATTATTATTATTTATTTAGACATCTTGTAGAGCTGATTCTTAATAATGATATAGTTACCAAAAGAGATGACTATTTTTGCACAAATGAATTATTAATATTATGATATTATTAAGTTTTTTATAATGTCTTTTGTATATAAAACACACACTGCTAAGGTTAAATAAAAACACATTAACACCATTTAATTAGAAATCACCAAATCACCATCATTTTCCTAGAATTTTTGAGGGGAAGTGAGAAAATCTAGTTATATATATTCAAGAAGATTTCAATTTTCTTTTGTGAGTTTCAGGACAACACAAATGCTAGGAAAATTGAATTTTCCTTTTTGAAATTTTCATTTCTAGATTTTCCACCTGATACAAACCTCCTCATAAGATGATTTAGAAATTTAACATTAATAATGTTAGAATCCGTATTTTTTATAGTTTCACCCAATCACATAATTTTCATTTCATGAAGCATAGTTGTTAAGGTAGACACCTAAACATTGCTTAGGCACCAAAGCACCCAAAGCGCTCTAGACATTTACCACCAAGATTTTAGGCATTTGTGGCGAGCTTTTTGATTAACTTTGGCAACACCTTTAGCAACCAATGGTGACTTCCAATTAGTTACTAGGGAGTTCTTGTCCTCTCTACCACTACATAACATATGTTTTCTTGTATATGTGATTGTTTGATATTTTCCCTGTTAAAGATATGATCTTATATATTTTGTTTTGCTATTTTTCGATATGTTTTGATATCTTTCAAATTAATATTTTTCTAAAATATTTACATATATGCTACATTTGTAATGCAGAGACACACACATATATCACTGAATGTGTATACCTATAACATCATAAATAAAAATGGCACATAGGCACCCTTGGCCAATGCCTAGGTGCTAGACATGTCATGAAGTACATTATAATCCATCATAATCTAGATACTCCATAATCTTGGCTTGCACAATCTAAAACTTTATAAAATCTGAATCAAAATACCATAATATTGCTATTAAGATTAACTATCTTACCTATTTGATTGGTGGCTGGGATATAGCTTTTGATCAAATGATTCATGTAGAGATTTAGAGATCTGTTTTTCTGGTTGATTGAGTTGTCTTCGAAGATCAGCAACTTTCTGTTTTAAACTCATGATTTCTGCTTCAGCAAATGCTATCTCCTCTAGATCCTTCATTGTCTTTTAAACAAAATACAAATTTTGTAAAAACAATCAATAAAAAAATATATCCAAAAAATAGGCCACAATTTAGCAAGCTCACCTTGTTATCAATAGCATCTGAGATGTGCAATGCAGGTTGTGCATTTATTAATCCAGCCTCCAAAAATGCCCGCAAATCTTTCTCCTTTTGCAATTGCAATTGCAGTCTTTCTACCTGTTGGTGAGGCATTAGAGGAAATAAGATCATGATAGATTGATGAAATACACCACTTTTAATAATGCTTAACTACTGAAATTTTTGATATTCTTGTTTGTAGGTCATTCCAAAAAATGTTTCACAAATCAATTATGACACTATTCCATAAAAGGTAGCAGATCAGGAATGAAATAAGCTTTTAGACAACTAAACAATCTACTAATTATTAACCAACTTATGAAAAAAACTTCACCATCATACTTCAAAGAATGTCACCTACATAAACATTGCTCTGAAAGACTGTCAGAAAGAACAGGATATTTCAGCAGACTTCATACTTCTTATGTAGTATTGCATCCTGTTCTAAATTAATGGATATCTCAAACCAGATACAATATCGTAAAAAACTGAAAAATGGCCATTTAAATGTTTTTTTATCCTAATTCTTTTTTTTGAAAAATATTTTTAAAAATGGCTGTTTTTTGATTTTTGGTTGTTTAAATGACCATTTTAAAAAATTTTAGAGTTTAGCTTTTGAGTTTTTTATTAATACAATTTCACCATTTTGATACTTGTTGTTTGTAACTTTAATTGTACTTTTATATATTTATTTAATTTTTCAATTTAAGTATATATTCTTGCATAACAAATGGCATGTGGCCATGTGGTGAGCACAAAAGTGAACTACTCTTTCACCTTAACTCCATCTATGGAGGCTAACTCCTACACAATCGATCCCAAGCTTGGATAAAGGAGGGTTGTTAGATAGTTATAAAATCTTGTCAATCCTTCATTAATTTATAGAAAGTTTATAATAGAGTATTTAGAAACCTATTGTGCTGGATATTGGAAAGAAAATAACCTATATGATATATTGATATTATAAAGTACAAGAATAAAAGAGTAGTTATTAGTATTAAACCTATAAGACAAGAAATTAAGGAATTTCTAATAAACATAAGATTACACCAAAGGTCCTCTCTAAGTTCACACCTTTCATCCTAGTTTTGGATGAAATAACTAAGGAAATTCAAGAAAAAATACCATGGTTTATTCTAGTTGAAATTGGTGGAAGATATGTTGTTATTATTATATTATTATTAACAAGGATTACACCTCTTTATATAGAGATTATAAGACTCATGACAAACAACACTAACCAATATGAGACTAAACTTAGTTACATTGTAAACCCTAATACATAAACTCTAACACTCCACCTTAAATTGGAGCATCCAACTTGTAATATACTCATACATAATAATGTTAAGATTACTCTGGTGTGAAGACTGTTTAAGTCTTCACAAGTGTATGTATCCTTATTAGGCTTATTGGGCCTTAAGTTTTTGGGGTGATTTGTGCCCTAATATTGCATTATAAATAAGTGTTGTAACCTTGTAACAGAGTGTGTGTGAAAACTAATAAAACCACCAGAAGACGCCCGTGGAGTAGGCTTCGGCTGAACCACGTAAAACCTTGTGTTGTGCTTGCTTCTCCTTCTCTTCTGCCTCCTTCCCTAGTATTGAATCCCGGCTTTTCTTTTGGTTTAATCCCATTAAACTAGTATCAGAGCGTTAGGGTTTAAGAAAAAAAAGGGGGATTATGTCTGTTTTTAGGGTTTGTGAACAGTAAACCCTCTGTTCGTGCGGGTACGAGCAAGGAAACTGTGTCGGCGGCAAAGGAGGGAGTCTTCCGCCGAGGCCGTTCGGAGTGCCGCCCGACGTCGGATCTGCAGAAGCCAGAAGCTTCGTCCGACGAGAGGACAACGTCCGACGACGTAGATCCAAGCCGTCTGACGCAAGGAGAGCATCCAACGACACAGATCCAGGCCATCTGACGCGAGGAGAGCGTCCAACGACGCAGATCCAGGCCGTCTGACGCAGATCCAGAGCCGTTCGACGCAAGGAAGCCGTTCGACGCAAGGAAGCCGTTCGACGCCGCAGATCCAGGGCGGTCTGACACCGCCAGAGCTGTTCGACGCTAGCAGAGCCGTCCGACACCGCTTCCAGAGATGTCCGACACAGATCCAGAGCCGTCCGACACCGGAACTGCAGATCCAGTTCAATCCGACGGGAGGAGAGCCGTCCGACGACGCATCTAGAGCCGTTTGACGCAGATCCAAGCCGTCCGACGCAAGGGAAACCATCCGACGACCCAGA
>JAMKPZ010001497.1:0-67883 GCA_024699675.1 Amphibolis antarctica | reverse complement strand
TCAAGGTACCAACACTTAATACACCACACACACCGACTCTCAAGAAAAAGGAAAGGTAGAGGTTTCATTTATTTCCCACTTCTTCCTCACAACCCCTTATGACTACAACCCCCTTTTTCTACTTTTTTTTCAATCTTTTTTTTTTTTCCTTTTTTTTTTTTTTTTTTTTACTTTATTCCACACTTTTTTCACTTTATTTGTTTTTCTTCTCTTTTTTTTTGTTTTTTCAAACCTACTAATGGCGTAACTAAATGAAACACCTTATTTCTCCAGAACTAACCCTTATTTCCCAAAAGAAAACTCCTTGGTGTATCAAATGCAGCACCTTGCCACTCTCCTAAACACATCCTAAGCCACTTTTACCTTGGGAGGAGGATCCTAATAATCTCACCAAGAGGGTGTCTAAGATGCAACCCTCTTTAGCATGGTGGCACTTAGCTTGGGATCTCTCGAAAAGGTGTAAAACAAGACAAGGCATAGCTCAAATGATAGGGAAGACTCACCCAAACATTGTTAATCTCATACTTGTCTTCCCCTAAGGAACCTCTCAATATAGGTCATAAATGTTTTAGCTCTGGTAAGCTCACCACTCAAGGAAATGGGAAGTCCTATAAATTCTAACAGCAACCTATGAGCTTCGCACATTCTCAAGCATGAATTCTAATCAAAAATCATGAAAATTAACACATAGTTACGAGAAAAACAACACAAAATCACAAAACACGGCATATTTCCCTTCCCCCCATACTTAAGATTTACATTGTCCCCAATGTAAAAGAAATAAACATGAAAGTACATAAGAGAATCTAGAAATTGGAAGAGAAAGAACAAATATGCTGGTGAAAAATAAGATACTAAAAACAACACCACAAGTTGCGCAAGTAATCCCCCCCATACTTAGATGACACCATAAATGCATATAATCAAGTGAGAATGAACATCATGCTCATATATATAACAAGTGGAGAAAAAAGAAATGCGTACCTGTGGTGCTTTACAACAACAACTAAGAACTACACACTAACACATAAGTCAAACTCAGAAAAACAAAATACATAAATATGCACAATAAGGAAATAAAAGAAAAGGGTGCAAAATTTTTGGCAAAAAGAACATAAAAGTATTTACACTAGTAGCAGTTCTCAATACTTAAGAAGGTCCAGGATGCTCGCCACCCTCTTCAGTCTTGGGGTTGGGGTTGGCTTGGCTTGGCTGGGAAATGTCTGCTGCCCCAAAGGTACACGTCCTAAATGAGCTTCAATATTCCGTAGAGCTCGCGAGTTTTCATGTATCATCGGTATCAACTTCAGCATCGAACAGACTCCCTTCTCTAGCTCAGATAGGCGTGATTCAAAATCACCAGAGGGCTGCTAAGGGGATTGAGCACTAGATGTGCTCGGTCCAGAATATCTGGTGGATCCACTTCCCTTGTTTTGAAAGTCTTGTTGCTGCCATGAGAAGTTCGGATGGTTCCTCCAGTTAGGATTATAATACAGTGAGTTATAATTACTTCTATTCCCCTACATTGCACATACCGATTCAAGAGGACCATCCACCAAAGGGCATTGATCAATAGTGTGTCCTATGACACCACATACGTCACATGTGATCTGCACACTATGAACAGCTTGTTTTCCTCTTCCTCCAATTTTCAAGCAAGTTTCCATTTTTTCTTCCATCTTTTTCATCTGTGCAGCCATACGGGCTTCCATCGTAGTCATGGGGTCCACTGAGTGAGTTCCTCATGAGGATAGGGTGGCTCCAAGATTCCTGTCATAAGCTCCTTCTGTAGGCACCGCTCCCGCCAGCTCGAGGGTCAGCAAGCCGTGGGAGACATTGACGGTCCCTACCTGTAAAATCAAGAATCTGAAGAGGAAGGCCTGTGGGTCCAACCACCCGTGTCTACCAGTATAGCGTCTACTAACAAAATTGAACTTGTAAACCTTAGGGACGAATAACACCAAAAAGAAACAAAAATTAGCAAAGAGGTGCCCGAGCCCTACCGACAACAACTCTTCGCGCTCCTGCGAGAATTCGTGGAAGTGTTTGCATGGGATTATGAAGACATGCCCAGTTTGGATGAACGGGTAGCGGTCCACCAACTACCCCTCAAACCGGGAGCCCGACCTTTGAAGCAAAAAGCTTGATGAAAGAGACAGGAATGGGCCCAGAAGCTGAAGGAAGAAGTCCACAAACAGTTGAATGTCTAGTTCCTCTAGCCTATCTTCTACCCAAAATGGGTAGCAAACATGGTACCCGTCCCAAAGAAAGATGGGCGAGTACGCATGTGCGTCGACTATCGGGACCTCAACAAAGCTAGCCCCAAAGACGACTTCCCACTACCACACATAGATGTCTTGGTAGATGATGCCACCAAGTACAGGGTGTATTCTTTCATGGATGGATTCTCCAGATACAACCAAATCCTCATGGCAGAGGAAGACAAGGAGAAGACCGCATTCACAACCCCCTGGGGCATCTTCTGTTACAGGGTGATGCCATTCAGGCTCAAAAATGCTGGTGCTACTTACCAAAGAGCCATGACCACCCTCTTCCACGACATGATGCACAAAGAAGTCGAAGTCTATGTTGATGATATGGTAGTGAAGGCGCACACTCATTAGTAGCATCTCAAACACTTAAGAAGATTGTTTGAGCACCTAAAGAAGTACAAGCTCAGGTTAAACTCGTCAAAATCAACATTCGGGGCCACCACCGGAAAACTCCTCGGCTTCGTCATCAGCAAACAGGGAATCGAGGTAGATCCTGACAAGGCGAAAGCAATCTTAGATTTGCCTCCCCCACAGATGGAACAACAGATTTGAAGCTTGTTGGGAAGGCTACAATACATCAGGCGTTTCATCTCGTGCCTCACGCCGACTTGCGAGCCCTTCTTCAAGTTGTTGAAGAAAAACACCAGTTTCACGTGGACAACAGAATACCGAGTCGCCTTCAACCACATCAAGTGGCAGTTGTCCCGGCTGCCAGTTCTCGTTCTGCCTCACCCTGGGTAGCCGCTCTTCCTGTACATGTCGGTCACAGCTTCTTCCATGGGCGCGGTATTGGGCCATCATGATACCACCGGCAGAATCGAGCAGGCCATATACTACCTCAGTAAAAAGTTTACCGAGGTAGAGGAACGGTATGAGCTGATTGAAAAGTACTGTCTCTCGTTGGTCTGGACAGTGAAAAAACTGCGACACTACCTGGTAGTCTATCCGGTTTTGTTGCTTAGCCGCCTGGATCCCCTGCACTACCTCTTCAACCAGCTGGCCTTGGTAGGCAGATGCGTGAAATGGAAAATGCTCCTTGCAAAGTTCGACATCCGATACGTATCCCAGAAATCCATGAAGGCCCAAGCCATGGCCGACCAGCGGGCACACCAGCCCTTACCAGACTACTAGCCATTGGAGGATTCCTTCCTAGATGAGCCTGTCTTCACCATCAACGAGCCAGATCCAGACCAGTTAGATTTGGACCAGTCAGATTTGGACCAGTCGAATCCCGACCAGCTGGAACCCCATACCTTGTACTTTGATGGAGCAGTCAACACTAAAGGTCGTGGGGTAGGGGTCATCCTAGTGGATCCCCAAGGAAGGATGCTGCCCATAGCCAAGCGACTTCTCTTCACATGCTCACACAACAAGGTGGAGTACGAGGCTTGCATCATGGGGCTACGACTCGCACTGGAACTCTGGGTCAACCATCTGCGCATATTCGGCGATGCCATGCTGGTAATCTCTCAAACCCTCAACAGGTGGAAAACCCGAGACCCCAAGCTCCGGCCGTACCAGGAACTCGTACTGCAATTAGCAAGCAACTTCCGGTTCGTCCACTTCCAACACGTCGGCCGCAAGCATAACCCGTACGCAGACGCTCTGGCCATCCTAGCATCATGGGTAGCGGTCATGGAAGGGCGGAGCATAGCCATAGAGGTCACAACACTTCACCAACCAGCCTACAGTGAGGACGTCTACCGCCTTACAGAAGTCCCCAAGCAGGTAGACACCAGACCCACAGCTTTGCCTCTGGCTAGCCACCCCAGCAATCGGCAGACTGCCGACCAACACAGAGAACCGGCCCCAGTTGACGAACCAAACAATACAGATCATAGGTCCCTAGATGGTGACCTGGAGAACTCACAGCAAGAAGACCGCCCTTGGTATTCAGACATACAAACCTTCTTGGGGACCGGAGAATTCCCATCGGAAGCTACCACCCAAGATCGGTGTACGTTGTCCAAGCTGGCAACTAGCTACGTCTTCAGCGAGGGATAGCTCTACAAACAATCTCACAACCAAACTCTTCTTCAGTGTGTAACCCTGCCCGAGGCACATACGGTTATGCAAGAAATCTATGAAGGTATTTGTGGATCCCACATGAACGGGATCCTCCTGGCGAAAAAGATCATGCTTCAAGGCTACTACTGGAGCACAATGGAGGCAGACTGCACCACGTACGTCCGTCGCTGTCACCAGTGCCAGGTATATGGAAATCTCATCCATGCGCCCCCTAAGGAATTATACAACATGGCTTCCCCTTGGCAATTCTCCATGTGGGCCTTAGATGTGGTAGGTGAGGTCAAGTCAACAGACAGCCACCAATGGACACAGATATATATTGGTGGCCATCGATTACTTCATTAGGTGGGTGGAAGCAGCCTCTTACAAGACAGTCACGGCAGCTGCCACCCAGAAGTTTTTGCGCAACAACATCATCACCTAGTATGGCGTACCCTTCGAGGTAGTGACCGACAACGACACCAACTTCACAGCCAAGCAGGTCATGAACTATCTCGAGCAGTGCCACATCCATCACCTAAGGGCGTCCCCCTACCGGCCACAAATGAATGGAGCAGTCAAAGTGGCTAACAAGACGTTGGTCTGGATTCTCAAGAAGGTGGTCCGAACACACAAAGATTGGCACGACCACCTCCCGTACGCGCTCTGGGCCTACCGAACATCCTTGCGGACTGCCACTGGAGCAACACCATACTCGCTAGTATATGGGTCTGAAGCAGTGTTGCCGGTGGAGGTGGAACTTCTGTCCCTTCGCATCCTCAAGGAAGTAGCAGACTCTGATGACCAATGGTCAGAATCGCGCCTGCTATAGCTCAACCTCCTTGACGAGAGAAGGTTGAGGGCATTGGACCATGCCTAAACTTATCAGTGAAAGATGGCAAGGGCTTACAACAAGAAAGTTCATCCTCGGCTCCTTACTTCCGATGATTTAGTCCTTTGCTCCATCTTCCCAATAGGTTCCATGGGAAAATTCTCCCCAAATTGGCATGGCCCGTACGTCATCACCAAGACCGTTAGCGGGGGGGCTGCCTACCTTTTTGATGAAGCCACCCAACAAGAGTTCGGCCTGGTCAATCTATCACAGCTGAAGAAATTCTACTCATAGATAACTCGACCGGGGACCATAGCGGTTTCCATCTTCAAACCAACCGACCGCCGGCTTCTCATACCGGCTCCCCAAGGCCATGAAGGATGAACTCAACCGAGGATCATCGCGGCTGCCGCCTTTAGGAAGGCCGGCTATCGGCTTCTCAGACCAGCTCCCTGCAACCAACTTCTTCTTCTAGGGGTTTTACCTGGCCATCGCACTATCCAACCGGCCACCGGCATTTCCAACCAGAAATCCGCCCATCTCCTCGAAAAGACCAACACTTTGGGGCCGAACTCAGCAGTCACCTTCAAACCAACAAGCCAGCTTCCCATGGTCATGAAAGATCAACTTGACCGGGGATGATTGCGGCTACCGCCTTCAAACCAACCAGCCGCCGGCTTCTTGCGCCGGCTCCCCAAAGGCCATGAAGGACGAGCTCAACCGAGGATCATCGCGGCTGCCGCCTTCAGAAAGGCCGGCTGCCAGTTTCTCAGACCGACTCCCTACGACCCTGAACAACCAACTTCTTCTAGGGGTTTTAACCGGCCGCCAACACAATCCAACCGGCCGCCGGCACTTCCAACCGGAAAGCTGCCCAACTCTTCCAAAAGTCTCGCACCTCGGGGTAGAACTAGAGGCATTCTGCCCCTCCACCCCGTTTTCGTTGTCCCCATGGTCCTTGCTGATTCTGAGTGGTTACGAGATACCGATGGGAGATCACTTCTCCCCTCGAATGAGTATCCAACCTCCCATTTTTACCTAGCCCGAGTGCCACCCGACAATGAGGGAGATCACAACCTTCGACTCCCTCTAGGTAAGGTATTCCCCCTTGGACCCAGTCGCGACAACGTCGGGTTATTTTGCTTGCCAACGGCACTTGGGGAGGGCTAGTAGCATTCTTTTATTCAATTTTCTTATTTTCTATTTTGTAATAGAAAAAAACAAAAAAAAAAGAGAAGAAGAAAAGTCAATGGCTAGAATCCTTCCTCAATAGAAAAGAAGAGAGAAAGGAAAAAGAAAAAAACAAGAGAAAAAAAAAAAAAGAGAAAAAAAAAAGAGAGAAAGAGAAAGAGAAAAAGAAAAAGGAAAAGTTACTTGTTGCTGAGTCCTGAAAGCATACGGACTCCTGTGTAAGGGAAGGGTAGATCTTAGGATTCCACCATCTATTGGCAATCTAATACCCGACTTGTCGCGATTGACCAAGTATTTCCTTCTTTCAGGGCTTGGCAACCCATCAAAGTCCGCCAACACAATCGGGTGCCGAAACACATTTATCGACACCCACTTCTCCCATTTTCCGAGATGACACCACCAGCATGCATCCTTGCCGATGGCGGCCGTTCGGGTGTACGAACAAGTACAACTCGACGGTTCTCGATTTCCTGGAGGAGCAAAGATGCCCTCTCGACGCCCTCGGATGACGCCGGGCACGTTGGTGGGAGAGTTAGAGGTCAGCCATCGGGGTATTTTACCAGTGTGCCAGTAGTTGGCCGGCTGTTTTACCCAGCCACCCAATAAGGGTTGAGCATCTCTACTTTGCTAGGGGAGTCTGGGGGAGCCGGCTACCGGGGTTAGATATCGGCAAGCCGGCGGATGGCCGGCTGACCGCCCGATATGCCCTTTTAAGCATGGGGGTCAACACTAGCATCTCATCAACTCGAGAACCATCGAGCTTCAATAGCCTCCCATATCTCCCGAGCCGAGCCAGCAGACTTTCCCGAATCATACGAGAAGCTCCCAGGTAAACACTATCTTCCCGGGTGCCCAAAGACGGCATCCGCTTGAATGGTTCCGGCATACGCAGACAAGGGACAAAGAGATCCCTCCCTTCGACATGACCGCTGGAAGCCGGAACCACCTCGTTGAACCCGGTCAACCTCATCCATCCAGCCAACGTTGGAGGAGCTCCAGCCTTACTACCAACAACTCCAGTCCTCTATCTTCACTATCCACAACAACCGAAGGGGAGGAGGTCTTCACGACCTACACAGCAAGAAAGGCCATCCTCATCTTCTGGAAAACCCTTTGTTCGGGTCGCGCCCGTGGTTACTGCATCAAGGGTGTCGGGCACCGGGACAGCCACCCCGGTCTGACCCAAGGTGATCCTCTACTCACCAGCCGCTCCAGTCAGAGCGGCCATCCTTGCGATGCCCTCAATCCCCAAGGTCTCAACGGCCAATCTCACTCCCTCGGCCAACACTCCAGCCAACACAGTCACTCCAATAGCTGCAACACCAGCACCACTCCAAGCATGTCTGGCAAGGTAGCAGTTCACACCCTTGACCACGCCATCTGCTCCAACCGCATCCACCTTCGAGCAGCATAAGGGCAAGGAGGCAGTCGTCTCTCCAGCTCCCATCCCATTCCCACAATGGCTGTCCACATGTACGGCTATAACCAGGTCTGGCCAAGTATATCAACCAAAGTCGCGCCATGGAGGGATCTCCATCCTGGGAGTGCCAGGCCAGCCATCGACCGGTGGCCGTTCGCTTGCTCCATTGGCTGCCCACTCACTGCCACCCCTAGACTTATCAATCCAGTTGTAGGGGATACGGGCAGACGTCTCACTATGGGATCTACTCCGGTCCTCCACCGAGCACCAGGAAACCCTTCTCAAAGCACTGCAGGTGGCAAAGGTGAACCAAGGCCTCGCTCCCAGGGCCATAGAAGGGATGGTGGCCACAGTGATAGTCCCGTCCTTCCTCTACTTCTCAGACTTGGACCTCTCACCGGCCAAGACTGATCACAACCTATCCTTGTACATCCAGGTACAATACAAGGACCTCTGCATCCCCATGGTCATGATCAATGACGGATTTGGGCTAAACCTGTGCCCACTACAGGTCCTACACAAGTTGGGGATTAAAGAACAAGACTTGCTCCCCATCGACTGGGTAATGAGAGGGTTCGACGGCACTCTTCATGAAGCCAAAGGTGAGGTTGTCCTTCCCCTCGTCATCGGACCAGCAGCCTTCGATGTTCCCGTATAGCCAAAATGTTATTTACGTAAAATGGGGTTTTTGGGGATTCGGGTGCCGCTTCCTTGAAGCGGCTTGCTGGCGGCTAGCCGAGTAATTTCCCCAACCTTTTGCGTAAAATGGGGTTTTTGGGGATCCAAGTGCCGCTTCCTTGAAGCGGCTTGTCGGCGGCTAGTTGGGTAATTTCCCCAACCTTTTGCGTAAAATGGGGTTTTTGGGGATCCAGGTGCCGCTTCCTTGAAGCGGCTTGCTGGCGGCTAGCCGGGTAATTTCCCCAACCTTTTGCGCAAATGGAGTTTTTTGGGATCCGGGTGCCACTTCCTTGAAGCGGCTTGCTGGCAGCTAGCTAGGTAATTCCCCTTTAGAGTTTTCTTAAGCATGGGGTCAACACTTAATTTATGGGATTTTTTTATAACAGACTTATTTTTCAAAATGTTTCCTAGTTAGTGCTAAATAAAATCAAAAATCATTATAATGTTTTTTCCAAAATGTTATATTGATTTTCTGGGAAGCATGAGTCGTGTAACCTGTCATGTGAATAGTAAATCGTTATAACGAATTTGAAAATAACATTTTTGGTCTATGTAGGTTTTAATAAGTGTGGACTTAGGATCTAAATGAGTGACCTATTATAGTGTCCAAACTTTTTTAAGTGAATATATATGCTTGTGGCTTGTTTTCATTGACTTCATCACCTTCATCTTTAATTCTTTAAATTTCTTTAACTTTCTAACTCTATGCAATTTCTTCATTCTCTATGGCTTTATGACTTTGTAGCTTTGTATCTTTGACTCGATTTCTTCATGTCTTCATTTGCTCCATGCTAAGTTATTTGACATCATCAAAACCTATAGAGAGTGAGTTGTCAACAAAATTCTATCCTATGTTCCTTCTATAAGTCTCAAAACGTTACACTGGTGTATAATGATGAGAACTGTTGAAAAATTCATCACAACGATTCTGTGATTCGTTGTATCGATTTTCTCTATTTTATTTGTAATCAATAATTAAAGTATTTTCAAATAATATCATTTAAAAAACATATTCCTAAGTTTCTCTTAATCTTAGTGAATTGTTGCACATCTAAAGGTTTGGTAAATATATCAACTAATTGATTTTCTGAATCTATATGATTTAACTTGATCTTTCCTTTCTCTGCATTGTCTCCCAAGAAGTTATGTCGAATATCAATGTGTTTTGTTCTTGAGTGTTCTATGAAATTCTTAGACAAATTTATTGCACTTATGTTGTCACAGTTCAGGGTGGTCTCAGGATAATTCAAATCATAATCCTTCATGGTTTGTTAAATCCAAAGGACTTGAGCACACCCAAGGGCAGTTGCAATGTATTCTTCTTGAATAGTTGATAGGGCTACACAATTTTACTTATTGCTGCACCATGATATTAGGGACTGTCCTAGAAATTGGCAAGTGTCACTAGTGCTCTACATGTCCGACTTAGAGCCACCAAAATCTGCATCACAATAATTCACCAATTCCAATGATCCATTTCTTGGATAATAGTCCAAAATTAGTGGTTCCTTTTAAATATCTAAGTATTCTCTTGATTGTAGTCAAATGTGATTCCTTAGGATGACTTTGAAATCTAGCACAAGCACATACACTAAATATTATATCTAGCCTACTTGTAGTCAAATACAAGAGTGACCCAACGATCACTCTATATTTCTTTTCTTCCACATTGTGTCCTTTAAGATAAGTACTCAACTTAGTTGTTGATACCATAGGAGTACTAATCTATCTACTTAATTAGATCCATTTCAAATCTCTTTATAAGTTCCTTGCAATATTTTTCTTGATTCATAAATATACCATTTTCAGCTTGTTTTATTTGAAATACAAGAAAAAATGCAAGTTCTCCTACCATGCTCATTTTAAATTCCCTTTGCATAATTTTTCAAGAACTATATGTCAAACAACCAAAGTGACTAGCATATGCCAACAACATTCTAATCGAATCCATTTTACCTATTGGTGCAAATGTTTCATCATAATCTATACTCTCTTGTTGATTATAACCTTGTGCAATAAGTCTAGCTTTATTTCTAACTACCTAGTGATCTTCATCTAACTTGTTTCTAAAAACCCATTTAGTTTCAACTAACTCCCATACTTTATTCTTATCAAATTGATTAAGTTTCGCTTGCATAACCATCATTCAGTATTCATCTTGAATTGCCTCTTTTATGTTTTTTGGTTCAAGGTTGGAAACAAATGCATAGTATAGGCACTCTTCAATTATTTTTCATCTAGTTTGTACACCTTTTGAAATATCTCCCATAATTAATTCTTGAGGATGATTTGTAGAAAATTTACAATTTTTAACCTGAGTATTTGGATTTTCAATTTGAGGATCTGTTGTTAAGCCATTAGTTTTCTCTTGTTCTTCATCATCACTTTCAAGACTTAAATTTTTTATGTTAATATCCAAGTTTTCGTTAAAAGTTACATGAATAGATTCAATCACTTTTCTTTCTTCGTCAATATATATTTTGCATCCTTTGCTGCTTGTGGAATAACTAACCAAGGATCCTTTAATTGTCTTTTTTTCAAATTTATCTCTCTTGTCACTTGTATTAAGTACATAACACTTACAATCAAAAAATTTGAATTATGATACATTGGGTGTCTTTTCATATTAGAGTTCAAATGGAGTTTTCTTAAGTGTTGATCTTATATGAACTCTATTTATTATGTAGCAAGATGTGTACAACCTTAGCTCATAGAAACTTAGGTAAATTGACTTCATTTAACAATGTTCTAGCCATTTCTTGAATGCTTTTGTTTTTCCTCTCAATAATACCATTTTGTTGAGGTGTTCTTGGGCATGAAAACTCATGGCTGATACCCATCTCGTCACAAAAGTTTTCAAATAATGAATTTTCAAATTCTCTCACATTTGATTCTTTTAATTGTTTCTTCTCTTTCATTTTGGATTTTAATATAGAATTTCTTAAACTCATTGAATGCATCTCTTTTATGTGCTAAAAATATAGTCCATGTGAATTTTGTATAGTCATCAACTATCACATAGACATATTTCTTTCCACCAAGACTCAGAGTGAGTCCAAATAGGTCCATGTGGAGCAATTCAAGTCCCTTTTTAGTTGAAATATCTTTTAAACTTTTAAAGGAGTTCCTATGTTGTTTTCTCATTTGACAAGCTTCACATATCTTATCATTTTCAAATTTTTCATTGGGTAGTCCTCTAACCAAGTTACTTCTAGCTAATTTCCTAAGGCTCTTCATGTTCATATGTCCTAATCTCCTATGCTATACTCATGAATTATCATTACAAACAACAAGACAAGCATTATCAGAATTACAATCAGCAAGAAAATTCAACATATAAATAGATCCATTTCTAGATCCTATAAACTTAACTTCTTTAGACTCTTCATCAAAAATATAGCATTCTTTTGACTTAAATAGAACATTATATCCTTTGTTAGTCAATTGTCCAACACTTAAAAAGTTCTATTTTACTTCATTCACAAATAAGACATGATCAATATGATAGTCATCTTTTAATCCTATCCTACCAATACCTTTAATTAAATTTTTATTATTGTTTCCAAATCAAACCATACCTCCACCATAATCTTCAATTGACTCAAGTAATTCTTCTTGTCTAGTCATATGGGTGGAGCATCCACCTGTCCATGATCTATTTTGACTTGTGACTTGTCCTTTCAACCTACTAAAGAAGAACATCAATATGACTTTGGTATCCATATTTTTCTAGGTCCTTGGGGATTAGTCTGAACAATGTTGAACTTGTTCCCTACAGGAAGCCACATTTTTCTATGATTTCCTTTAACAATGAAAACATAGTCACGATTATATGCTTTTCTTATGAAACCCTCATAGTAAGGAATATTATCAAATATATACTTGGGGATATACTTGAGAGTGCATCGATCTTCTATAATCTAATGGTGCACAATGATTCAAATTAGACATTTCCTTTATTTTGTTATGCAACATGTGCTATAGGAAAATAGGGAAAAGGTGATGAACTACCTTTTACCAAAAATTCGTCACCTTTTACGCTTAAAAGTTTGTCACCTATTAAATCCGTCACGGATTTTTGGAATCCGTCACCTTTTGTATGAAAAGGTAATGAATACATCTATCACCTATTACCCTTTAAAAGGGTAGAAAACAAGGGAAAAGTGATAGATTTGATTACCCTAAAAGGGTGAAAAAAAATAAGGGAAAAGGTGACTTTCCCTTGCATCCATCACCTATTACCCTAAAAGGGTGAAAACAATAGGGAAAAAGGTGACAAATTGGATAAAAAGTCCGTCACCTTTTCCCAAAAAAAAATTTAAAAAAATTTCCACACAAATTAAATACATATATTTAATTGTTCACCTATTTCATTGAATAATTACATTAATTTAACGAAGATAGAAATCAAATAACACTCACATTCAAATATAATGTACAAAAGTCATTCATAATTAATAATATCAGTTATACAACTAAGTATTTACAAGAAACTATTATACAATATTATCAAGTTCTAATTTTTTTGTACATCAACAATATATCAAGAGTATGTGATGATCTTGCTTCATCTATTGCAAAAGTCTTTGTGTTTTGCTGTATATGACGTATTTGAGAGTGGGTTCTTGTATATCAAAATACATTTTTTTAACATTTTTCTCTTAGGCATCCTGTAAAATTACAATAAACAATTAAAACACAAAACATACTAAATTAAAAATAAAATTTTGTAGACATTTTAATGCATGACAAAAAATAAGACTTAATAAAAGATTAAGAATTAGACATTTTAATGAGTCGATCTATTGGTGACTTATTCTTGATGACTTGTATTATTCACTGTATATACAAGTTCAAGAGTCTAAATAAATATTGATCTATTAATCCTTATTGGAGCATCTAATATGCACAATTTTTAATTGATTCTTCTACAATTAACATACAAAAATACAAAATATAATTTCTAACAGTGAGAAGAGACAATTCAAAAATTAAACAATAGATGTTAGAAACAAATAACAACTTACATTGGCCATATTAGCATCTAGCAAGCTCAAGCAACAATGCAATTACATCAGTGAAATTAAAATGCTATTTTCCTATAGTGATGGAAGGTTACATCTATCACTTTTTTCCTGTTTTATGTAATGATGCTATTTTCCTTTTTCAATTCAACATTAACACATTCTGATTTGCATTTCATTTCCAAATTATCCTTACTTTCTTTCACTAATTTATCTATTTGCTCATACAGGGATTTATTTTTAGTTTCAAGATTAGACATGCATGCAACTAATTTCTTGTTTTTCTTTTGGTTAAGGAATACTATAAAAATTAGAAAATTATCTTCAACTTAAGGCTTGTTGTGAGGTCAATCAGGTTAGACGCCTACTTATATGTACAAATTAATAAGATCTATTTAATAGTGGTTTATGTTTTTGCCTTGGCCGTTTATTTAATTTATTAGATGGTGGTTAAATAAACAAATTATATTCTACATATGAAGCAGACTATAAAGCAATAATTACCTCCATAGCTTTTCTTCTGGGTCAGCTACAAGTTAAATTTTTTAGATGGTGGTTAATTTATTGTTTGCGCGCACTTGGGTAATCTTGCAGCAATAGAAACTCATCTGACCCAGTTCAGTACACTACAATGCATGACAAGTCCACAGCAGAAATATCTGTTTTAATCTCATTTAAGGTTGATTACTGTTGACTTTAAAAATTACTTCTAATATTATTATTACTATATAAATTTTTACCATCTTATTTATTATATAATTTTAATTTTATTCACAAAATTAACTCTAACTTCAGTCCTATTCAACTTTAAAAATTAATTAAAATTCTCCTACCCTTTGTCAGTGGTAAGCTTGATCTGCAGTTACCCGTGCGACTATAGGGCATATGTGCTAATCTTGATCCGCACTCTTTGCCGCAACAAAGAAATCAAAAGGTTGTTGGTAAGCGCGCGCGCTTAATCTCTCTCTCTATCTCTCTCTCACTCGCTCTCTCTCTTTTTTCTTTTAATTTCTTTATATTTAACTTTACTTTCTCTTTGAATTCGTTCCTTTCATCGCGTTCAAGGCAGCCATATTCGCTTGATCTGATCGCTGCCTTAGCTTATTAAATTCAAGTGAGCACGCATGGATCTTCCCAAAGCACCGAAGGACGCCATCGACCTTCTGAGATGGGTAGCGTCAAGGTGTTCGGATCTCCGACGTCCACGGAAGTGGCGAGGGTTCTTGCCTGCCTCTTCGAGAAGGAAGTCGAGTTCCAGCTGGTTCGTGTGGACACCTTCAGGGGAGCAGAAAGAAAGCTCGACTGCCTCAAACGACAGACGGTACTCTAGTAGCTAGTACATTAACCAATCGTTAATTATATTCCAGTATGCATCGATCGTCATCCACCGCGAACTGATCTACTTCCGCATGCATGCGCCCGCGTGTTGTGATCTTTAATTCTGCTCGCCGCAGCCCACTGGCCTAGCTGTCACTTATGAAGATGGAAAGGCCACTCTCGTTGGTGAGCTATATATATATATATATATGTCGATCGATAATTGTAGTCAAACACGTACATTCGAATTTGTAAACATGTAGTCAAGCTAAAATAATGATATGGTTGAATGAATTGATTTATTGGGCAGATTCTCGGGGCATATGCCGGCACATATCGAAGACGTACGCAGGCCACGGAAACAGGGACCTGTTCGGCACCGGAACGCTGGAGAGGACGTCCGTAGAGCAGTGGCTGCAGATGGAGGAGAACGGCTTCGACGTGCCGAGCTCGGACCTGGTGTTTCACCTGGCATTGGCTCCGGCCCTGGGACAGAAGCAGGACGTCAAGGTGACGGACGACAGCAAGAGGAAGCTGGCGAACATCCTGGATTTCTACGAGAGCAGGCTGGAGGAGACCAGGTTCCTGGCCGGCGACAACTTCACCCTCGCCGACCTGTCCCACCTCCCGAACGCCCAGCTCCTCATGGACACCGACTGCGCCTCCCTCTTCATGTCCAGGAGGAATGTGAAGGAGTGGTGGGAGAAGATCTCCAGCCGTCCGACGTGGCGCCGGGTGGTGGAAATGCAGCAGGAGCCAGCGGCGACCACCGTGAACGTCTACCGTACGTAGTCGGTGACTCGTTTAATTTAATAAGCAATTAATTCCATGTGTTGTCTGCGTGTTTGCGGTGATCCTCCGATCCGCCTGCTGGTGGCATCCATCTTTGTCTACCGTTGATCCGTAACTAGTCGTGTGCTATGTGGTCTTCGTGTGCAACAATGCAAGCGCCATTGTTTCAATTCCTCAGGAAAAGTCACCATCTACGTATGTAGTTTTGCTTTTGCTGTGCTCGTGCGTATCATAAATTTAAGAAAAAAAAAATTGAAAAATGTAATAAGTAAAGAAAATTGAAATTCAAGAAAAAAATAAAGAAAATTAAAATTCAGGCAAAGAAAAATTTTGAAAGGATGTTTGTGGAAAACCTAAAAGATCTTATAAAACCTGTTTGCTATAAAATAGGTTTTACACTTCCATCGTGTGTTTTAGTATTCCCCTTGTTCACTACTCTTAAAGCCGATGACACGAACGACGATGGGTGATGTTCGGTGGCGGTAGCGGTGGCAATTACGACACAGTGGTGAAGGAGGAGGAAGGGAAAGAAGAAAAACTTTTTCATTGATTATAAAAAAAAACTAATACAACTAATTGTTTAAATAATCCTAAAGGAAACAAAAATGGTAAGGACAGTCTAAAAAAGATTCAACAGTACAAAATTGAGGATAAAGTAGTAATTTTCACACTCCCTCTCAAGTTTGAGGTTTGTAAATATCACAAATTCCTAATTTGTTCCAAAGGTTTTCAAAACTTGTAGTGTTTAATAGCAAGCTTTCTCATAATGTCGACAATTTGATCTTTCGCTTTGACGTATCTTGTTTGGAGGAGGCTTTGAAGTAGCAATCGATTTTTATGTGCTTAGTCCTTTCATGAAAGATAGGATTATCAACAAGATGAAGAGCTACTTGGTTGTTGCAAAAGAGTTGTGTTGGCCTTTGTACCAGCAAATTAAGATCACTAAATAGGTGAGTCAACCAAACTATTTCACAACAAGTGGTCACCATAGATCTATATTCAGCCTCAACCGAAGAGCGAGAAATGGTGTTACTTTTTAGTTTTCCAAGAGATGGGTGAGTCTCCTAGAAAAATAATATATCTAGTAGTGGAGCGGCGTGTGGTAGGACAATTCCCCCAATCTACCTCACAATAGGCTAAAGGATCTAAATTCCAATTAGAAAGAGATGAATGGTCTAAATTTTGATCATAATAAGCAAAATGTGTTAAGTTTTTGTCACAAGAATAGAATATACCTTGTCCTGGTGACTTCTTCAAGTATCGTAAGATGTGTAACACAACATCTAAATGCTCAATATAAGGGTTTTGTATGAATTGACTAAGATGATTAACAACAAAGGTAATATCCAGTTTAATAACATGGAGATAAATAAGTTTGCTAATTAAACTCCTATAACAACTAGGACTGTGAAGGAGGTTTTTCTCATCATAGGTATTTTCATAAAGCTTTGTGATGGGAGATTTAGTGGGTTTACAGCCAAGGAGGCTAGCATGGTCAAGGAGTTCAAGGGTGTATTTGCTTTGTGATATGTGCATTCCTTTTTTTGATCTAGCAATCTCAAGGCCAAGAAAGTATTCTTCTTTACCTAAGTCCTTGATAGAAAAATGAGAACTAAGAGTACATTTTAGTTCATTAATTTTGTCTAAGTTATTTCCAACAATGAGAATGTCATCAACAAAAACTAAAACAAGGACATGCAAGCCATTTTGATAAAAGGTAAATAGGGAATAATCACATTTTGACTATATATAGTCGGTATTAATAACACAAGCAGAAAGTTTAAAAAACCAATTTCTAGAAGCTTGTCTTAAACGATAAAGAGATTTTTTGAGTTTAAACACCTTACTTGCACACTCCCCTTGATTAGTATACCCTTGGGGAAGATCCATATAAACCTCTTCAGTGAGATTGCCATGGATGAAGGCATTGCTCATGTCCATTTGTTGGATGTGGTAGTTGAATTTAGTAGCAAGGGCAAGGGCAACCTGAACAATTGTCATCTTAGTTACAGGAGCAAAAGTCTCTTGGTAATCTTCAATTTGCTTGTACCCATTTGCTACTAATCTAGCTTCAAACTGCTCAATGGTGTCATCTTCCTTGCATTTAATTTTGTAAACCCATTTACAACCAATGGGTTTTTTATGATGAGGTTTATCAACAACCTCCCAAGTATGATTATTTTCTAAAGTAGTGATTTCATCATTCATGGCGGTCTACCATCTAGCATTTTGACAAGCTTGTGTATAATTATTCGATTCAATTTCTTTATCAAGGGATAGAATGTAATGTTTATGTTTATGAGACAAGGATATCAAGTATTAGTACAAGCAGTTTTATGTAAAGTTGGGCAAATAAAATCATCAAACCTGGTAGGGGACTTAATGTTGTGAGAAGTCCTTCTTGGATGTGTAGTGTCATCAACAACAACCTAGCTAAAGTCATTAATGGTAGGTGCATCAACAGAAATAGGGTCACCATTAAGAGAATTCTCATTAGCTACGTTTTGCATGTTGTCATTAGTTTGCTCGAGGGGAATATGGGTAAATTCCCTTGATGAATCAATGACAGGTATGCCATCCCAATGAAAGGTGTATCATTTTCATGAATTTGAGTATTAGGTGTGCCATTTTTGTTAGAAGAAACATAATCATTATGCTTGAAAGGAAGTTCATGCTCAAAGAAAATCACATCTCTGCCAACTTAAAATTCCTTGGTATCTAAGTTATAGAGTTTAAAACCTTTTTGATTTGTGGTATAACCTAAAAAAATGCATCTATTAGCTCTTGAATCAAATTTATGTTGTCTTTTTAGATTAGTAGTAAAACAAAGACAACCAAACACTTTAAGATTTGTGTAGTCAAAATCTTTATTAAAAAGGGTGGCATAAGGAGATATATGTTGGAGTGTGGTACTTGACATACAGTTTATTAAAAAAACACCGCCATCATAATACACTCTCCCCAAAAAGACAAAGGTAAACCAGCATGCTCCCTTAGACTTTTAGCAACATCCAATGTGTGTCAATGTTTTCTTTCCACTACACCATTTTGTTGCAAAGTGTAAGGACAATGACTGTGGATAATACCATGATCTAAGAGAAAATTCTCAACTGAACTAAAAATGAATTCTCCCCCATTGTCTGATCTAAACTAAAGTTCTGCTAAATTGGGTTTTCACATAAGCACAATTTTTTTTTATGCATTCAAAATATCAGATTTAGCAGTAATAAGATAAATCCATGTAAACCTACTATAATCATCAACCAAAGTTAGAAAATAATGGGCACCATTAGAAGTAGTAGTATTAAATCTTCCCTAGACATCGACATGAATCAAATCAAATAGTTGAGAAGCATGTGAAGTACTATTAGGAAAAGCTAGTCTAGTCTATTTACCAAGTTGACAAGCATCACAATTAAAAGTAGAAAGACGAAAAGTTTTGGGAAACAAGTGCATGAAGAATTCCATTTTACTAGGCAAAGGATGTCCTAGTCATTGATGCCAGATTTCTTCAGTCACAAATGCACAAAGGTTGTTAGTTTCTTTGGTAATCAACTCTTCCCCAACTTTGAAAATGTAAAGACCTCCAAACTCCTTAGCAAGCCCAATTGTCTTCATCGTCATAAGATCCTAAAGATGACAATAATCAAAAACAAAAGAAGCAACACAATTCAAACTTTTTGTAAGTTGATGAATTGAAACTAGATTAACATTAAAGGATGACATGTAAAACACTTTATCTAACTTTATATTATTAGACAATGTAACTTCACTAATACCTAAATTTTCAATAAAAGCATTATTAGGTAGTTTAACAGTATTTCTAAATTTAGTGTCAATTCTATCGAAAGATTCAAGTTTTGAGCAAATGTAATTGATAGTCCTGTGTCAAGGATCCAAATGTCATCACAAATAGACCTTAATGAAGCAAGTATCTCACCATAGTGATTGATAGAGGTAATTTGAGTCTTCTTGCTTTCTTCAAGAAGGGCCATCAACTACTTGAATTGACCATTGGTGATAGGAGCATTGTCATCACAACTTCCTTGATTAGGATCTTGGCTAGAGACGTTATGGGCAAATTTGTTCTAGTTGCTTGCCTTAGGATCATATTTTTTGTGGTGCTTATGTCTAGGAAGAAAACTAATCAACCAAAAACATTTTTCTATGTTATGCCCCGATTTTTTACAATTGCTACAAATAGGTTAATCACTATTGGTCCCCTACTTTTCTTTATTCGAATAGTTGTTGGATTTGTTGAGGTTGAGGGCCATTGCCTCCATTTGTTTTCCACTAGTAAGAACTTTTCTTTGAGTCTCATCTTGTAAAATAAGAGCATATATGCCCTTTCAACAGAAAGTGAAGGACTGATAGTCAAGATCTAACTTCTAATATTATTGTATTCATCATTTAAGCCCATCAAAAACAATCAAAGTTTCCTCTCCTCTCTTTCCCTTTGGTAGGAAATTAAATGTGGGCACCACAAGTGCATTCATGGTCTCCCATCATATTGTAAAGCTCGTCCCAAAGACCTCACATCTTGGTATAATAATCTATAGCATTGAGCCCTTCTTGTCTCAATGATTGAAGTTTCACTTCTGTATGATAAATTCTAGGCCCATTTGATTGAGAGAATCTTTCCTATAAATCTAACTAGAGTTCTTCATTATTGTTGTGGTAAATGACACTTTTGGCTATTTCAAGTTGCATGGAACTTGAAAGCCAACCCAAAACTAAATCATTGCAGGAAGTCCACACCTCATATTCTTGTGGTCTCAATATTTCCAATGATGTATTTGAAGACGCTGCAAATAGTCTAGGCTAATCGATGCAATCTCTCTTATTACTTCATACCTCTAATTTTGTTTAACTGTAACAAGAAATATTGTTAACTTTTCCTCTAAACACACAAAATTGCAAAATAAAAATCCCTTGTCAACATTACAACATAAAGAAAGTTTGCCAAAACTACAAACATTAGGATATTATTTGTCAACACTACGAATGCTTGTCAAGCATTTGAGTGGCATTCCTGTGTAGGTGTGAAGGGAGAACTACAAGACCTAGTTGTCAAAAGTGTAGGAGCTAGGGCACATAGATGGAAGATGACCATTTGAAAGAAATATGAAGAATAGTAATTTTGATTGAAAATAGATTGGTTAAAAATAACCTATCCCAAGATGGATGGTGTGTGCATCTGAAATCACAGAAACCAGTTTGCAACTCCTAATGACCTAGAATTTGACAACTAACCACTAACCTAATTATCTATCCAAAGATAACTAAGGAAATCAAGGGTTTAGACTGGAAAACAATAAGGTAAAGATCGGAACCTGAGACAAGCCTCATGAACTATCCAGTCAAGGCCTAAAAGGTTTAGGGTTTTCAAGATTTTGGGCAAGGACCTAAGGTACTCATAGGGGAAAGTGTTAGACATCCCTATGTACCTAATTTTAAAAACCAGTCTCTATTATTTTTCATATGGGTTTTGCTCCAGGAAAAGGGATTTTAGTTGTTTGTTTTAGGGTTTTAATGTTGCATAAAAAAGGTTGGGTCAGTTGACCTAAAATGTGTTGGGTATCCAGCATACATCCCACTATGCGTGTCCCAACTATGCTGCCTGCACAGGAGGAGTGTCACCTCATGTCTTGCCATGAGAAGAGGTCATGACTGAAAAGTTGAGGATCAGATGACCTAGGTCATACTTGACAAAGACCAGTAAGGTGCTGCAAGCCCTTAAAAGGAATTGAGGAGCTCTTACTATCACATTGAGGTTTTTAGCATAGTAGTAGCACCCGATCCTAACAAAATGAGCATGAAATGAGGTTTTACTCTAGTTGTTCTTGCGGTTCCTATTTTAAGGGTGACATTGGTTGATGTTTTAGGGCTTTAAATATGTTACTTAGGGCTTGTTGTTTATCTTGAGTTTAGGACATGGATTGCTACTGATTTTAGGGTTTTGATTGTTTGAGGTTTTAATGTTTGAACAAAAACTAAATAAAACTAAGATAGAGGTGTCTTAGTCAATGAGCATTTAAGAAATATTTAACCTAAAACTCAACCTATTGCCAAGAAAAGATACCATAAATAACATTCAAACAAGAGGGTTGAACAATTGAGTTAAACATTTAAGCATTGACATAGTAAAAATGATCTTTGCATGAAAGCAAAACATTCAACGAAATAAGTAATATGATGTTAAAGACTGGAGCTTGCATTTTGGTTCGTAAAAAGGATCTCACCTATCAGAGAACTTCTGGCAAGGGTCAATGGATGAGCAAGAGTCATAGACGAGTAGGAGTCACAGACAAGTAGGAGTCATGGATGAGTCGGAGTTGTGTGTCGAGCGAACTTTAGTCTTTTCTTAGATCCACTCGTAGGTTTTCTAGTAGTGAAAAAGGGATCTTTTCAATGGTCGTGGGAGTCCCCATTTTATGCTTGGCTTCCTCCACAATCTTCTACGATCTCTGATTTGATTGACAAGATTGTGCATCGTTTGGTGCAATCGCATGCGTACCCTACCTCAAGATATGGTGCAGGTTGACTAGGGGGTAGTGTCGAAGATCAGCTCCTTACCGATGCACCTGTCCCTTTCTCAATGAGTGTACGGAAGGTTGGAAGCTTCGAAAAGCTGAGGATGCAAAGAGTGCTAATAGCTTTTGTAGGATCAATGGCTACTTAAGAGGGGGGTGAATTAAGTTGTATAGTTTGTTTAAGAAACTTTGTAGAATTTAAAAATAAACAAATCACAACATAGAAATTTATAGTGGTTCCTCAACTTGGGTACTCCACTCCTTGAGGCTCACTCAAGAATTCACTAACCCTAAGAGTTTTTGGTTCACCCACAACCCAGTGTCTAAGTCTTTAATCTCACAGATTAAATCTGTCTAATACAATCCACTGATAGCTATACAGATCCTAGTGTACTCTGGTTTAACATACAACTAAACCTCAATCAACAACCCATTATATATTGTTGAGTATTCTGAATTTCAACAGACCCTTCGTTGAAATTCTGTTATCTCAACAAACTCTTCATTGAGAAACCCCTTTCACAACGAACTCTTCGTTGCAAAAACCCAGAGCAATCTGAAAGGCAACACACAACTTCTTCCTTACTATGTTTATTACGAACGGCCCTCATAGTCAAGCTATCAAACTCAAATTAAGCGCTGAGAAAAACTTACACGTTTAGAACAACATCAAAAGAGTTTTTCTCAAAAATGAGAATTACAGGAGGTGAATGAAAGCTTCAAAGTCTAAACTACAACTCTTCATGAAAATAGAGCTTTCTCCAAATCTTCTATCATGAACACCTGCCTGTACTTCTATTCTTGATGGGGTTGATCTTCACCATATGAATACAGGGTTATTTATAGATTAACAACACAGTTCATCCTTGTAGAGTCATTCATCTTCATCCCTATAGAATCATTCATCTTCCAATCAAGTGGTGAATTGTGGGTCACAATGTAAGATGTGATCTTTAGTTTTAAGAACCAGTCTTCTCCACTATGCTCCACGATCTGAACCACGATCTTTGATTTTGTTTTCTGCAAAAATACATTCTTCCAAAAGATCAAGTATTAAGTTATTTTTTACAGATAAATATAAAATAATATAATATACTGCACGTGGGAAGAATAAGCAAATAATCTAATAGAACTATGTAAGATTTGGTACATACAACGAACTTATTCCATTGTAGTAACGTTACGTTCAAAGCAGCTTTATTGTCACATCCAGTTCAACAACGGACCTTCGTTGTCAGAACACTGAACTATTTGTTTTGACAACAAGAACTGGAACCTATGTGCACTTAAAATACTTAAATATCATCGTATCATCAAAACAATAGGATAATAGTAGAGAACATTATCCTTAACAATCTACCTCTTTTTGATGTTGACAAAGCATAAGCATTCATCCATAAAAAAACTTTAAAACTTGCACACAATAGAAAATCATACATACTCAAACATTGTAGAACCTACACAAACAAAATATTTTCCCCCTTTTTGTCATTTAACAAAAAGCAATAGGAAGAAAAGAGTCATTCATTTACAAATAAACAAAAAATGTTAAATGGTGTCACAGAGTCATAAAAATTACAACCAAATCAGATTGTTCAAAAGTATAGAAATTACAACTGGTTAAGGATTAAACTGAGACTTAATAAAACTAATGTCTGCTTGAAGCTTTGCTATAATTTCTCTCATTTCAGCCATTTCTGTAGCAGAAGCTGTAGCTGAAGTTGAGGGATCTGAAGCAGGCTGGGTTGACATAGATTCTGGAACTGTAGGATCATCACGACGATAAGCCTTGAGTTCTTTGACAGTGAACATGTGTGACTTTTTCTTGATAACTGTCCACTGTGCTGTGTCCAACTATGTCTCAAGCAATCTGAAAATTGTATCACCTCTCTTTTTAACTGATCTCAGTTTTGTAGTAAAAACATTAAACCAGTTGACTTGAACTTTGTTCATTATTGCATAGGTGGCCAACTTTATAAAAATACTAAGTTCCAAATCATGGCCATGTCGTTGATAAATGGCTTTAATAAGAATGGCAGCAACCATTCTAGCCTTTCCATGTAAATATTTAAGCCGATTCAGAAGACCAACTCTGGGATCTCGGCTGAGACATGCCTTGATTTGTGATTCTGGCCATGGACCATTAACAGTAGATTCCAAAATATCTATCCCCTCATTTTTCAGTCCCAAATGTGTATGCAAAAAATCAGCAGATAGTATAATATCATTTTCAACAACATTTGTGACTAAGGTACCATTTACTTCAATCATATTTGCATAAAAGGCAGGAATTATATTAGGTACCTTAACATTTGAATATACTGTAGGCAGAATCTGAAGGAGGCCTTGAAATTCAAACAATTCTCTGATTTCAGCCATACCTTCCCAATCAATTGGTCTGCCAAACAGAACGGGATAGTTCTGGAAACCTTTAAACTTGTTTAAACAACTGTGGTCCCTAAAGTATACCAAATTCTGTCCAGTACTATTCTCTGGATCAGAAAATTTTGCTAAAACTGGAAAATGCTCAGATCTTGATGGAGCACTTTCCTGTTGTGGAGAAGGAGATCTGAATGGGGACTGGAGGAACTCATCTTCTTCCACAGTGTAGTCAACAGTAAACTGTTGATCTGAGGTGCCTTCTTACAAAATGTTTTCAGTGATGTTGGAAATAAAGTGAGCAAGGGTTTCATCATCCTACCCATCAGATCTATTCTCACATTCTTCATAAACAACAACAGATTTTCCATTGTTTACTCTAGATTTCTTTGGCTGTCTAGAGTAGGTTTTAACATAAGGCTGACATGTTGATGGTCCAGCCTCACCAGTAATCTGCCTTGATTCTTCACTTTCTTCATCATTCGAATCAGAAAGTTCTATGTACGTCCCAGAAGGAATTTTATCAAACTGAAATTCCATTTTCAGAGATTTCTTTTCAGCATTCAACAAATGTCCAGGATTGGGCATAGAAAAAGTATAAGATCGGGCTTTAACGATCTTGTCTTTCCACTCATGGAAAGCTATCTTTGCATATTTTCGTACATCATTATCTCTCATTCCAAATTTCCTTTTAAAATCACTATATTTACTATAGTAATAACCATATTCTTCATCATTTTCAGGAGTATGCATTGTTGAGGTATCCTTCCCTTCATGTTGTCTCTATAAGTCTACATATCGAGAATGTCTGTATCCATGACTGGATTCAGATGCAAAATAATAATAATAGTAGAGAAACCAATTTTCAGCTCTTTGCCTCACAACATCATGAGCCACATATTATTTGGGCGAATGCGTTTTTCTTCTCTGAGAACTTGATCTATATATTTTCTAGACTTCTCTTCGATGTGGGGAGGAACCACTATATTTTCATTTGCAAGATCATTTTGAAATCTATGACCGATAGCTACTAGATCAAAATAGGTTTTCTCTCTTTGTGACTGTTGCATACCTCTTGTATCATGCCAATCACGAGATTGATGGAGAAACTGATCATAATCGATGTGCTCCCACCAGATATATTCGTGATCCGCCATGTGCTATAGCTTCGTGGTCGATAGGATAAGAGAACAGAGTGTGAGGATTTTTCAGATTTGGAAATAGGGGTGAAGACAAATCTGAAGTTAGGGTTTAACCTTTATCCACTCGTCAGATTTATATTTGGGGTTATACATGTTAACTAAGTTTGTAATGATATAACATTACAGACAAATGAAAATTGGTAATGACAACGAAGTTAATTCGTTGTGTTTACGGAAATTCAACGAGGTCCTCGTTGTCAATTCTTAAATACAACGAACCGTTCGTTGAATTTACACTGAGCTAAAAGCAGATTTAGCAAGGAGGGCCTTAAGATATGTAGAACTAAAATGCTCCCCTTATCGTAATGCATAGTCTAATTTTAAGGATACTGAAATCTGGAAAGTTAAATACTCCCTTTAGAGAAATACATTGTTTAAACTTTCAGTTGTAAATAATTACAGAAATAAAAGTAGAAAAATGAAAAACCAGAAAATATAGAACAATACATATAATTATGGCAGTTTGAAGTCTTTAATTTTATCTTTTTAAAGTCACTGGCTGTGCCAATTCTCCAAACTACAGATCAGGAAACTATTACTTAAATACAGTTTTAGAATTAAAGTAACCTGACCACAAGATTCCATAAGTAGAAAAATATCAATGCTGAAGATCATAAACTAAATTGAAGCATCCATAAATACAGTTCAGCTTATAGAATCCTTTTTTTATAATAAAAAATTGCTGGTAATTTTAAAAAGATGAAGCATAGAAATTTTTTAAATGCAGTCCTTCACATAGACTTTTTACTATGTCCATGTATCGAACTTTGGGTCAACAATCTCAGACCAAATGGTCTTAGGTTGTTAGGTTTTAAGAAACTTAGTCTATCGAGTTACCTTTAAGGATTTAATTGCTCAAACATAATAAGTCTGTAGACTGTTTAATTTACAATTAAGAGAAATTTAACTTAACCAGCTTTTTTAGAACCAATTTTCAAGGATTTTTCAGAAATGCATATTAACACTTGTGCTGACGTACTGTAAAATGGCTTATTTTAGTATAGTTACTTGAATTGAATCCCTTTTTCTTCCAAACTTTCTTTGCTTTGGGTTGCCAAACAGAATTTTACATTTTAGAAGCATTAACAGTAGATTTATATACTTTATTTCTAGTAGAATAAAAAGATGTCTGCTCATACACTAAATTCTTTTTAACAAATTTTTGTTTCTTACTTTGCTTGGTGTACATTTTTGCATAACAAAATCTCTTTTTGTTGATAGACTTTTTAGGAACAGAAGGAGATTTTCCCAAATAATATTGGGGCATGAATACACAAGGCTTGTTTGCTGTAGATTGGGGAGTAAAGCCCACACCAACGATTTTGTTACCTGTCTTACAGGCTTCAATCATATTATCATAAATAACTTTACTACTAAACCACTTTTCATGAAAATAGAGCTTTCTCCAAATCTTCTATCACAAACGACCGCCCACACTTCTATTATTGATGGGGTTATCGTATGAATACAGGGTTATCTATAGATTAACAATATAGTTCATCCCTGTAGAGTCGTTCATTTTCATCCCTATAGAATCGTTCATCTTCTAATTAAGTGGTGAATTGTTTAAACTTTTTTGAGTACAATGAATATATTTGTTTGATATGCTTTAAATTTCATTACAAGTGTACAGGTTCGAATGTAATTAGTGTATAAGTATAGGTTTGTCCACAGGGATAGGGTAAACTACTTGTTAAATCTTAAATGTTCTAATTATTGGAACAATGAATATGTTTTTAAGCAGTGTCACAGTTGCTCTATTCCAAGTAATTACAAATTTACTCTTTAATCCACCTAAATGCTTTAATATTTTCAAAACGGTTTAACACAATTCAGTAACTTCTTTCTCTAAGTTGATTGGAATTAAAAGATGTTTTCTAATATGGATGATTAACAATTCCATTGAAACATAAATATATCTTTTTTACTCTTTTTTTATAATAAGGAAAACACAAGAAACACACAAAACAAAACACACATACAATTAATTGTACAAACACAATAACATTCAACAATACAGTACATATAACATAGAGAAAAGAAAAAGAAAAGGAGAGAATACCTAAATGATCACTGCAATTTTCACCCTTCGAGACTTGCTCAAGTCAAACGCTCTTTTTGTCTTTACTTCCAGCCCACCAGGTCATCAATCTAGTAAACTTTCCTTTCTCTTCAAATGATCTTCTGGGCGTCACTCCACAAGTCCACCAAGTTGAAGAGGGGGAAGCAATCAGTGCCAAGAGTCTCGCCTTTAAGAATATGCTTAAGTAGAGAAAAGAACAATCACTGCATTAGGGATAACGAAGAAGAAGAAGATGTTGTCAATCTCCGCTTGGGAAGAAATGAGTGGGTGGAAGATGGAGAAAATGGAGGCATGGTTATGGGTGATGTTCAGACGAAGGAAGGGAGGAGACCGTTCTATCCACATCAGCCCACTCTTTTCCTTTGAATTACATCCGATCATCAAAGCTTTAATTTTGTTCCTTCATCAATCCATAATTTTCCTACATAATTCAAGCTCAACCATATATGAATAATCATGCATAATTCTGAAATAAATATTGACGTAATGCTTAACTTGTAAACTTCATCATTTAAGTGCTTAATGCATGATTTAATCCTTTAATTACATTCTTACTTCCTTAATATTACTTTTAATTTTCTTAATCACATTACTGATAATCATAAAATCTCTAATTCCACTTAATTATGACATTTAATTTCATGCTGATACGATATTTTGTAATAAAATAGTGGCAGTTACACATGACTTATAATGTGCAATAAAGGAATAATCAACAGAATAAGTCAGTTGGTAAACTAGATAACTAATGCACCTAGTAGTTGTAAATTAGATAACCACCTCAGTTGGTTCCAATTTCCCAATTTTTCATAATTAAACTTTAACATTCTTTAACAAACATTCAATAAACAAATATAACTCTTAATTAATTACTAACCACATTCTTAAAGTATTTATAAAACTCCCAACACCATAGCTCATTGATAAAAGGGTTTACCAATGGAGTACTTCGTTGGTTAACTAGTTAACCAACGAAGCTCCCGTTGGTAAACATAGCCAATAATTCTTTAACTGCAACAAACAATATAACTTCGTAATTTGACAACTTCAATGGTTCATGAATCACTTCATCAATCCATAAAATATTTTTAAACCTTCAATTAACTCTAAATGGCAATAATAATTTCTTTCTTCTCTTAATACACTTAAAACATAATTTATGCAATATTCCATTAATTAACAGATTGATCATGCACAAAGGTAATAAATGCAATTAACATAAAATTCTTCATTAAAGTCATATAATTGCAACTTATAATCTATAAAATGCATAAATTACCTTATATAAAATGCATAAATTGAAGTTTGAACACACCCCCATACCTAATATTTGCTAGTCCCGTAGCAAATTACTAAAGTAAAACTATAAAAGCCATGAAAACAATAGAAACAACTGACTAAAATTGATTAAAACTATACTAAGCCACTTTCGTAGGGAACACGACTACACTTAGCATGTATAACAAGCTTTTAAACCCCTAGGTTACCTTAATGGTAGAGTTGTGTCTCTAGAAGGTTTTCAGTGGACACACTCACAAAGTTCAAAAAAAAAGAAATAAAAAGAAGCGAAGGGAGATAAGAATTAGATGAGAGATTGTCTAAGTCATCTATTTCTATGAAAATCTTTTGGGGAATGAGATGGCTCAACCTTACATCACTTCCTCTCCTTACCCTTAAATTAAATAGACTCTCCTTAAAATGTGAATAAAAAGTCACATATTCATAAGAACTATCTGTCTTGTGCAGACAAAAGAAGTTCACAGACTCTCAATCTAAGAGGTGAAGTAGTTGGACATAAAGGCAAGCACACATCTCTCCACACAAAAAGGGGTAACCTAAGATATTCTCTTCCTTCCTATAAAAGATATTGGATAAAGCTTTGGTTGTGGTAGATAAGGGATAAGACAGTTAATACACCATCACACACCATCACTCGAAATTTTTAATTGAAGTTATTCCACTTCACCCTTGCATCCCAAGTGACTTCAAATATCCCCTTTTATATCCAAATTGACATTGATTCCCTTCTTTTTCTCTTCCTTTTTTTTCTTTCTTTTCTCTTTTTTTTTATATCACAGTTTTTTCTTTACAATTGTTTTTCACTTTTTTTTTTCTTTTCTTTTTTTCAAAATAGAACACATATGAAAGTTATTCATAGTTCTTTTCCATTAATAAGATGTAAATACCACAAAAAATAAATGATATCATTGCCATTGCAACTAATGCGACTATAAAGACTAATGAGTGACCCTTAATTTATTATAATTACCATCTTATATCTCCATAACCTAATTCCTAGAGAAACTTCATGGCATATTAAAGCTTATGTCCTTACTACCTTCCTTTACCTATCCTCTAACTTTTAATGGATGTTTGGGAGATATCCTAAAATAATCTTCACCTCATTTTTTTGGTGACATTTGGCATAGGTTAATCTCTCAGCATGGGATAGTAGGAAAATAATTTTTCCTTAAAAAACAAGGTTAGCAAGACATTAATCCAAATGAAGTAAGAAGACTCAACCCATTGCAAATTCAATTTGAAATCTATCTACTCTAAGGGCAATAGCTTGCTTTTGAATTTGGCTTTGAAAACTCTCCACTCAATACAAAAAAATGTTGGGGTCATCCCATTAATCATTGTAGCAACACTTGAAACTTACATTCTCTTAAGTTTAATTTCGAATAAAAAACATAAAAGATATTATAAACGAGAAAATTAGCAAAATTATCAAAAATATCTGAATTTTTTTTTTTTTTAAAAAAATTAACATTAACATGTCCTACCTCTATACCTAAACTTTGCATTATCCTCAATGCAAATGAAAAAGTTTAGATTACAAGTTGCTAAGCAAGAGGACAACTTATAACAACAAAAACAAATAGAAAAATACTACAAACAATGACCACACTCCCCTCATATTTAGCATATGATTCAGATGCATACATAGTATATGAAAGTGCATTAATCTTAAAGACATAATAAAGATTGAGTAGTATGCTCAAGAAATAATGTTCTGCAATAATGCTCTATAAAAATTATGATTCATATGCATTATAAGGAAATAAGATTTTAAGGCTGTGTACCTTGCTTGAAGATGAACATGAGACTACAACACTTAGCAGACACATTAAAATTGAAAAATATGAAAGAAACTAATGTGCATGTACTAATAAAGTAGAATTCCTGAAGTAACTATTTGAATTATAGCATGTAGAAAATTCATTCAGAAATTCATATAGTGTCAAATGCAATATATAAGTACTCATTGGAAAGTTACAGTCCTTTAGTTTCTATAAAAAATCACAAAATACATTTTTAATCATCAGTATAACTCCAGAATTACGTTGAAAAGCCAAAACACATTCTGTTCTGTTTCAAAAACTGCAGAGCACCCTTACGCTTGTCTTCAGAATTTCATAAACAGAGTTTCGATCATTGAAAATTTTCGATTAAGCCTTCAATAGAAAGGTATTTGAATGATCTTTCTCAATAAAATAAGAACGACTAAAAGTATTGTCCAGCATGATTGCAGAATTTAATCCATCAGTCCATATGTTGTGCTGTTTTGCTGTAGACGCTGTTTGGCATTCAAAAATTCATAACTAAATTTCTACAACTCCAAATTCGGTGAATAAGTACTCATTTGAAAGGTGATGAAGTGTATGACCACCAAAAAATCATAAAATAAAACATTGAGTACCTGAGTAACAGCAGAATTTACCTGGATCCATGATAAGGACTGCCTCACAGTTCAGTTTCACAATCCATATTTTATCTCTCTTCATGCACTTGGAATTTTAAAGGTTAGAAATCCAATGAAGTAACATAAGTAGATGTGATGCAGTAACAGTATAACAAGAGATTATAGTTGAAGTATATGCCTATATTTAATTTACATATGAGATTAAATTTTTGCATATAGGGGGTAACAGTAAGTAAATTTTTTAAAAAAAATTTAAATTTTTTTTTTTAACAATTGAAGTTATAACACAATGTTCAATCATCCTTCAAATGTCTAATATATATATATATATATTAGTTATAGTTTACCAACGACGTAAATCCGTGGGTAAAGTAGTTTACTAACAGTCGCCTTGGTTGGTAAATTTTTTTTATTTTATATGTATATATCTATACTCTAAAATAAAATAACTAGATAAATAGGGCCAAAATGACTCACTGACAAATAACCAATGGTACCGGTCCGAGCCTCTCTATTGATTAACGAGATATATTTTTATTTTTATTTTTTTAACACTTGTGTGGCACTCAGGCTCTCATGCCTCTAGTGGCTCACAAGCAATTCATATAAATATATATTTTTCTGCTCATAGCTCATACTACTACTAATAAGAAAGTGAAATCAATAGTTATATATATAAATATATATTTTTCTTTTTTTTCTTTCCATGGGTAACTCCAAAAATAGTCACATCAAATTCCCATGAATGCTCTCCTTATAAGTTAAGGGAACTTATATCTTCTTCTTCTTTTAACAACTAACTTACCTATAACGAATTCATGACCTACTCAAGAGGTTTGTGCTTGATATCAAATGGAACTACTTTTGCTAGTGCATTCATTAAGTGTCCAACTAATTTAGTATAACTCATAATCTTTTTTTCATAAAAGTTTACACAATTCTGGAATATATGCTCAAAAGTCGCAAGAGGAGGGATGAGCTCTAGAGATGGTTTCTCAATAAATGGTTCATACGATAATGGTTCAAATAAAATTGGCTCATAAGAGGGTAAATCATTAACATTTTCTTTAATCTCTAATACCTTCAACTCCTCAAAAGTTTGATCAAAATATCCTGGTTCAAATTCAAATTCTTCGACATTAGATAATTCTTCTTCTAGAATGATTCATTGAAGAACATTCACCGTTGGATCCTTAGCCATCAATGCTTCTTCAAATATGTCATCTTTCTTACGTAGACAATTAGATTCAAGATTAACTTCTGTCTTCTCTAATAACTCCTTTTCTATTGGGACTTCTTCCACTATATTTATCTCAAGTGCTTCATTAAAGTCCTCGATAACTTCTTTGTCATGATTGGGAAGGTTACGAATATCAGCTTGATCACCTTGTTCTTCGATCATTTTATTTTCCTCATAGATTTCTCTTTTGTCCTCTACTACCTTAGGTTGTTCTCCAAATTCATTAGGATGTGGTGGGTTGGGTAGAAATTCATCTAACTTAGACTCATTCTCCATTATCTCTATCTCTCATTCACTATTTTCTTCGTCACCCACTTCTTGAAGATTTTTGGCAATGATTAAATTATCACCACTAGTTTTCTTTTCCTCATTATCTATCATAAGAGCACTAAAATCTCTTTCTGATCTAAGGGTAACTAACACTTCAAGTGACTCTTCTGTACTTTTGGAAATAAGGTAATTCATGACCTCAAGTGGTCCTACTGAACAATCCCTTACCAAATAGTCAAGTATTTCATACCCTTCCCATATTTTATCTTTTTCTTTAAAATTTTCAACTTCTGAAGCTCTATAGAACTTATCTGATATGAGAGTTGCACAAGTGCTTATAAGTTCCTTTTGAAAATCTTTATCTAGTTCAAAAAAGCCTTCATTTAATTTTGGAAAGTTAGAATTAGATGAATTTTGATTTTCGTCCATACAATTGTACTGTGAATAATAATTTTGCATTCCTAAATTGTCATTATATTCCCTTAAATTATAATTGTCATTGTAGTCATAATTATTTTGAGAATTAGCATTAAATCCTTCTAAATCATGTTGTGAAAAATATTCATTAAATTCTATAGGTGAATAATCTCTTCTAACATAATTAGAATAATTATAATCTTCATAACTAGCTTTTGGAATAAACCCATAATCACCCTAGTATGAGTTATCTGAGTTCATTATAATAACTACAAATTAATTCTATGAAAACTATAAAAATTACCTAAAGTTCAAAAATTTAAAAATAAAACTTTTCAACTAAACTCTACTTGAATTAAAGATAATACAACTAGATTAAATAAACTACATTACAGGCATGGGAAATTACTAAAATGCAAGTAAAAATTAACTAAATATGAAAAAAAATTCTATGAAAAGCCTAATAACACTAATCTAATATTCAACAGTAATTTAGCACCGATCCCTAGCAACGACGCCAAAAACTTGTTCGAACTTTTCTGAGTACAATGAATATATTTGTTTGATATGCTTTAAATTTCATCACAAGTGCACGGGTTTGGATGTAATTAGTGTGTAAGTATAGGTTTGTCCACAGGGATAGGGTAAATTACTTGTTAAATCTTAAATGTTCTAATTACTGGGACAACGAATATGTTTTTAAGCAGTGTCATAGTTGCTCTATTCCAAGTAATTACAAATTTACTCTTTAATCCACCTAAATGCTCTAATATTTTCAAAACGGTTTAACACAATTTAGTAACTTCTTTCTCTAAGTTGATTGGAATTAAAAGATGTTTTCTAATATGGATGATTAACAATTCCATTGAAACATAAATATATCTTTTTTACTTTTTCTTTATAATAAGGAAAACACAAGAAACACACAAAACAAAACACACATACAATTAATTGTACAAACACAATAACATTCAACAATACAGTACATATAACATAGAGAAAAGAAAAAGAAAAGGAGAGAACACCTAAGTAATCACTGCAACTTTCACCCTTTGAGACTTACTCAGGTCAAACGCTTCTTTTGTCTTTACTTCCAGCCCACCAAGTTATCAATCTAGTAAACTTTCCTTTCTCCTCAAATGATCTTCTAGGTGTCACTCCACAAGTCCACCAAGTTGAAGAGGGGGAAGCAACCGGTGCCAAGAGTCTCACCTTTAAGAATACGCTCAAGTAGAGAAAAGAACAATGACTACATTAGGGATAACGAAGAAGAAGAAGATGTCATCAATCTTCTCTTGGGAAGAAATGAGTGGGTGGAAGATGGAGAAAATGGAGGCATGGTTATGGGTGATGTTCAAATGAAGGAAGGGAGGAGATCGTTCTCGTAGACATAGGACTTTCTTATATAGAATGGAGGGTGTCAATTCCTGAAATTTGGTAACTTCTGACTTCTTTGGCAGCCAATCAATGTTGCATACTTCATTCCACATCAGCCCACTCTTTTCCTTTGAATTACATCCCTTTAACGATCGTCAAAGCTTTAATTTTGTTCCTTGATCAATCCATAATTTTCCTACATAATTCAAGCTCAACCACATATGAATAATCATGCATAATTCTGAAATAAATATTGATGTGATGCTTAACTTGTAAACTTCATCATTTAAGTGCTTAATGCATGATTTAATCCTTTAATTACATTCTTACTTCCTTAATCTTACTGCCGTCGGCATGCTGATACCCAACCCCGACAGCCGGCTCCCAGATCCCCCAACTAAGCTGACATGCTCCCCCTTGTGGGGTGGTCGGATAGAGCCAATCGGTCGACTATTGGCACATCGGTAAAACACCCCGGTGGCCGACCTTTAACTCTCCTACCAACGTGCAGGTCCATTCATATGCCTAGTCCGACCTCCAGGTTAAACACGTGGCAGCCGAACTCCTAGCCGGTACAAAGCTCTGGCTATCCGCTAGAACTGATTCTCCTGAATCACTAGCTAAAAACTCCTTGCGGATGTCGATCCCAAACAGACGGCATCTGCCTATCACGTGGCGGCTACCGGTTAACTACCTGAAAAGGTAAGGCAAATCAATTAGAAAGATATGACGAGATTTAATCACTTAAATCTCGCAATCAATCAATCACGCCGACCACATGATTGAATTGAGACATGCGCAGGGTTCGATCTTTGGATCCCCCCAAAGAAGGAAGGTAATCCCTTATAAAAAGAGGGCCTTCTTCCCCCATTGAGGCACACTTTCACCCCTTGGAAAAGACGCCGGTTGGAGGTTTTGAAGGAGGAGAGCCGCTCGGAGCCCCGACGCCCTCTCGCCACACCGGTGCGAGGACTTCCGATCACCGTCGACGACTCCCTGTAGGTAAGCCCCTCCTTCCTCGTCATTTTACGTATGATTTAACGACGTTTTTCTTGAGCCCCGACCATGCTAGATCTTTCCCATGCAAGGGAAAGGTCGGAGGACATGCCCGGATGTCATTCCTTCGGATGCACTTTCGAAGGTATCGGCAGCCTCCCTCCCGGCCAAGTGAATCCACCCGACACGGTCAAGTTCGGTTCAATCGCGACCCCTTTGTCGAGTCCTTTTACATGGAAACTTGCGGTTTCCCCATGTGTTTTACGCGTTTTATCTGTTTTCTGCATATTTCTCCGGGAGGTGTAAGACTACCCTCCCGATGCCCCGGAAAGGCTTCTGCGATGACGCCGCCGGCATGCATCCTTGCCGACGTTGGCCGTTCGGACGTCCGAACATGTACAACCCAACGGTTCTCATTTCTCCGAGAAGGTGTAAGACTACACTCTTGATGCCCCGGAAAGGCTTCTGGGATGACGCCGCCGGCATGCATCCTTGCCGGCGACGGCCGTTCGGACGTACGAACATGTATGACCCAACGGTTCTCGTTTCTCCGGGAAGGTGTAAGACTACCCTCCCGATGCCCTAGAAAGGCTTCCAGGATGACGCCGTCAGCATGCATCCTTGCCGGCGTCGGTCGTTCGGGCGTATGAGCATGTACGACCCGACGGTTCCCAATTTCCAGGAGGGGTAAGACTACCCTTCCGATGCCTCAGAAAGGTTTTCGGGATGACGTCGCCGGCATGCATCCTTGCCGACGTCGGCCGTTCGAGCATACAAGCATGTATGACCCGATGGTTCCCGATCTCTAGGAGGAGCAAAGCTGCCCTCCTGATGCCCTGGAAAGGCTTCTGGGATGAGGCCATTGGCATGCATCCTTACCGGCCCTGGCCGAACTGGGTACACGAACTCTTGTCCCTAGTAGGAGAGGTGGCATGCTATGTGGCAACCGGTACCCTTACTCAGAAATTTGGTGTTCCAGCCGGCCATCTTACCAGACCTTCGACTCTTCAGCCGAACGGTCCACAAGGGTGATCGCCATGTCTTTCCCTCTCCCCTTTATCGCCAGATCCCATGCGAATCCTCACATTGGTTGATCTTCACTTGTTTTACCGGAAGGAATGAGGCTATTCCTCCCGAGGCCCCTGGAAAGTCTTCCAGGATGAGGCCATGTTTGGCCGGATTGACTGTTGTAGTTTTCCGTTTTAGAGCCGGAGAGAGGTCGGGATTACCCGGGCTGTCTGGGGGTGCGTAACACCTTCCCCAACAGTACCCTGAGCCCCGTATCCAATTCTCTCATGTTTCGTATAGTGTTACACGATTTCACGTTACTCTCGCAATTTTATTGTTTCGATGGTGGAACAACACTTCCCCTTCCGATTTTCCTTGTTTTCTACCTAAAAATAAGGTGGTGACTCTGTTCAACGAGCCATCCACCCCACATGGTAATGTGCTCACACAATCACCTTTCAATTCTCTATACCTCGGTCCATCCGCTAGCTCCGCCGATGGAAACCCATGGGCTTCCAGGTGATAGCCGGATGAAAGAGAAGGTACAGATTTTTGGCCACTCCACTGGGGAGACTCGTTGCGTTTTATTGATTAAATGACTCAAATTCTCAATCGTATGGCTCTTTTGTAGTTAGTCTTTTGTTTCCCGTTAAGATTTTTAGCGTACTTATTGCATTTGCTAAGAGAAGCCGCTTTCAAATGCATTGAACCACATAACCCTTCTTTGGTATCCCTGCAGGTCCCTGCAGATTCTTCGTGCAGATTTTCCTCGCAGACCTTTGTAGCTTGCAAGTTCTGGACCCCACTGGCTCCCCCTGTCCAGACCCACTCACAAGCAAGAGCAATGGCCACCGGTTCCACCGCGACATCCGAATCTTCCCCTTCTGTCACTGCAGCAGTCTCTATGCCGCTGTCTGTGGTGTTCAGCACACCACCACCTGTCGTCACCCGGACGAACTTCACCCGGTCGATCGTCGTACCTGTTGGAGCCACGGACTAGCCAAGGGCACCAGACCTGTTTGTGGTTGTGGCATTCGACAATGCCACGACGCAACCTGCGCCACCCATTTCCCCGGTCACTAAAATTGAAGGTAATAGGCCGGTTCCCGCATGGAACACCAACCCGTCCTACCAACCGCCCTCAAACGCCGAGGGCATAGGGGGGGCCGACGCCTTCCAGCCACCTCGACCGAAACATTTTGAGCAAACACTCCTGGCTCACTAATTGGCCCGCTATCAACAGCAAGGGATTGGTTCAGTAATCCCACCTAGGCCAACCATTTGTGTCCCAGAGAAGCCACACACTAAAGAATATAATGTCATCACCACTCCTGTCGTGGGCCAATTCTTCCCGTCGCCACTCTAGCCGGCAGTCGCCACTGCTGCTGCCCTGGTGCCAGACCTGCAAGGGCAACTACTACAGAGGATAGCCGAACTGGAGGCATCCTTTTGGAACATGAAGTCCGGTGCACCGGAACCCTCTTGTTCCTTCTAGAACCTCTGTTTCTATCCAGAGGTGATGCTTCCTCCTGACTTCAAGATGCCCAAACTGGTTAAATACAACAGGCACGGTGACCCTCGCACACACCTCTAGGCATTCTGTGGAGACATGGCGGCACTGCAACACGAGGAGAAGCTCCTCGTCCGGCTGTTCTAGAAATCTCTCCAAGGACCTACACTATCCTAGCACATGTCCTTATATTTGACGAAGATCTACACCTGGGAGCAGTTGGCGTACATGTTCCAGGAATAGTACGCGTACAACTTGGACCTGGCACCCAAGTTGGAGGATCTTCGCTGCCTCCGCCAATGTGAGAATGAGCCATTTAGTGGCTACGTCGGTAGGTGGAGGGCCCTGGCATCCCAAATCCAAGACAAACACGCTACGGAGGACTCTCTGGACATGATTGTACAGGGTGCTCAGCCGTCACTGGCAGCACTCCTGTGCATTCAGTTGTACTCAACCTTCTCCAAGTTAATCAAAGCCGGCAGCCGCCTGGAGGGATTCTTGAAGTCGGGGAGATTCTCAGCCCTTCTGTTTGGGGCCAACACCGGGGGAAGCATCCATCCCAGGTCGCCGGCCATAAGCGATCACACAGGGAACAACCGCGGCTCCTGGAGGAACGACAATGCGCGGCCATCTCCCGTGATTGTCGTGGCAGCCATGCCATTGCCATACCAGCTGCAGCAAGTGTATGCCTCGGCCCAGGAGTATCATCCGCTAGCGATCACCCCGGTTCAGCAATCGATATACACCACCCAGGTGGCCCCAAACCAACAGCCCTAGAGGCCCAAGGCTCCACACCCGGCAGCCGCACCCGAGCCGTTGGCATGCCGGCAATGGCAGGCAACGCCCCCAGTATCCTCTCGGCAAAGGAACCAGGGGCAAAATGGGGGTCAAACAGGCACTAACCAACAACGCCCCGTCCAATAGCAACTGCGGGAACCACGCTAGCCACCCCCACAACCGCAGTAGCCACGCGTAACAGAATATATGCCACTCTCGGAACCACTGAGCCAGGTGTTCCGCAGGGCCCAGACGCTGCTCACGCTCACTCCAGTCAGACCACCCCCGGCTATTCTTCCCACCTGGTACAACTCGCAGCAGTACTGTGAATACCACAAATCTGCTGGCCACGCAACTGACCACTGCCAGACGCTGAGATAGGCCATCCAGCGTCTCATCAACTCAGGAACCATCGAGCTTTAACAACCTCCCATATCTCTCGAGCTGAGCCAGGAGACTTTCCCGAATCATACGGGAAACTCCCAGGTGAACACGGTCTTCTTGGGTGCCTGAAGGCGACATCTGCTTGAGGGGTTCTCGCATATGCAATTGGTTTCTGCATGTCCAATCGGATGCGGACAAGGGACAAAAAGATCCCTCCCTTCAACATGACCGCTGGAAGCCGAAATCTCCTGGCTGAACCCGGTCAACCTCATTCGTTCGGCCAACCACCCACTGACGCTCGAGGAACTCCAGCCTTACTACCAACAACTCCAGTCCTCCGTCCTCACAGTTAACGGCCACTAGAGGAGGAGGAAGTCTTCACAACCTGCACCGCAACAACCACCTTCAGGAAAACTCTCCATTCAAGTAGCACTTGCGGCTGCCGCATCAATGGTACCGGCCGCCGGGACGACTGTCCTAGCCCAACCCAAGGTGATTCTCTACTCACCAACCGCCCCGGTCAGAGCAGCCATCCCAGCGGAGTCGACAAAAATCTGTACCTTCTCTTTCATCTAGCTATCACTCGGAAGCCCATTGGTTTCTGCCGACTCCGCCAGTGGATGGATCGAGGTATAGAGAATTGATAGGTGATTCTGTGAGCGCATTATCACGTGGGGTGGATGGCTCATTGAACGGAGTCGCCACCTTATTTTTGGGTAGAAAACAAGGAAAATCGGACAGGGAAGTGTTGTTCCACCATCGAAACAATAAAATTGCGAGAGTAACGTGAAATCGTGTAACGCTATACGAAACATGAGAGAACTAAATACGGGGCTCAGGGTACTGTTGGAGAAGGTGTTAGGCACCTCTAGACAGCCCGGGTAATCCCAGCCTCTCTCCTACTCTAAAATGGAAAACTACGACAGTTAGTCCGGCCAAACATGGCCTCATCCTGGAAGACTTTCCAGGGGCCTCAGGAGGAATAGCCTCATTCCTTCCGGTAAAACAAGTGAAGATCAACCAATGCGAGGATTTGCACGAGATCTGGCGATAAAGGGGAGAGGGAAAGACATGGCGGTCACCCTTGCGGACCGTTTGGCTGAAGAGCCGAAGGTCTGGTAAGATGGCCAGCTAGAACGTCAAATTTCCGGGTAAGGGTACCAGCTACCACATAGCATGCCGCCTCTCCGACCTTTCCCTTGCATGGGAAAGATCTAGCATGGTCGGGGCTCGAGAAAAACGTCGTTAAATCATACGTAAAACGACGAGGAAGGAGGGGCTTACCTACAGGGAGTCGTCGGCAGTGATCAAAAGTCCTTGCTCCGGTGTGGCGAGAGGGCGTCGGGGCTCCGAGCGGCTCTCCTCCTTCAGAACCTCCAACTGGCATCTTTTCCAAGGGGTGAAAGTGTGCCTCAATGGGGGGGGGGGGCTCTTTTTATAAGAGATTACCTTCCTTCTTTGGGGGGATCCAAAGATGGAACCCTGTGCATGTCTCAGTTCAATCACACGGTCGGCATGATTGATTGATTGTGAGATTTAAGTGATTAAATCTCGTCGTATCTTTCTAATTGATTCACCTTACCTTTTTGGATAGTTAACTGGCAGCTGCCATGTGATAGGCGGATGCCGTCTAGTTGGGATCGGCATCCACAAGGAGTTTTTAGCTGGTGATTCAGGAGAATCGGTTGTAGCGGATAGCCAGAGCTTTGTACTAGCTAGGAGTTCGACTGCCACGTGTTTAACCCAGAGGTCAGACTAGGCGTATGAACGGACCTACACGTTGGTGGGAGAGTTAAAGGTTGGCCACTGGAGTGTTTTACTGATGTGCCGGTAGTCGGTCGGCTGGTTCTATCTGGCCACCCCACAAGGGGGAGCATGTTGGCTTAGTTGGGGGATCTGGGGAGCCAGCTACCAGGGTTGGGTACCGGCATGCCGGCGACGGGTCGGCTGCCCCCCAATCGACCTATTTAAGCATGGGCCAACATGGAGCCGGTTGCCAGAGTTTGGTACCGGCATGCTGGTGACGGGCCGGCTGGCCCCCCGATCAACCTATTTAAGTATGGGCCAACAGGGAGCCGGCTACTGGAGTTTGGTATCGGCATGCCGGCGGCGGGCCGGTTGGCCCCCCGATCAACCTATTTAAGTATCGGCCAATAGGGAGCTGGCTGTCAGAGTTTGGTATCAGCATGCTGGCGGCAGGCTGGCTGGCCCCCCGATCAACCTGTTTAAGTATGGGCCAATAGGGAGCTGGCTGTCGGAGTTTGGTATCGGCATGCCAGCAACGGGTCGGCTGGCCCCCGATCAACCTGTTTAAGTATGGGCCAAAAGGGAGCTAGCTATCGGAGTTTGGTACCGGCATGCCGGCGGTGGGCCAGCTGGCCCCTCGATCAACCTGTTTAAGTATGGGCCAACAGGGAGCCGGTTGCCGGAGTTTGGTACCGGCATGCCGGTGGTGGGCCGGCTGGCCCCTCGATCAACCTGTTTAAGTATGGGCCAACATGGAGCCGGTTGCCGGAGTTTGGTACCGGCATGCCGGCGACGGGCTGGCTGGCTCCCCGATCAACCTGTTTAAGTATAGGCCAATAGGGAGCCGGCTACTAGAGTTTGGTACCGGCATGCCGGCGGCGAGCCGGTTGGCCCCCCGATCAACCTGTTTAAGTATGGGCCAACAGGGAGCTGGCTACAGGAGTTTGGTACTGGCATGCCGGCGACGAGCCGGCTAGCCCCCCGATCAACCTGTTTAAGTATGGACCAACAGGGAGCCGACTGCTGGAGTTTGGTATCGGCATGCCGGTGGCGGGCCGGCTGACCCCCTGATCAACCTATTTAAGTATGGGCCAACAGGGAGCCGACTGCTAGAGTTTGGTACCAGCATGCTGGCGGTAGGCCAACTGGCCCCCCAATCAACTTGTTTAAGCATGGGGTCAACAAAATGGCAGTAACAATTTCTTTCTTCTCTTAATACACTTAAAACATAATTTATGCAATATTCCATTAATTAACAGATTGATCATGCACAAAGGTAATAAATGCAATTAACATAAAATTCTTCATTAAAGTCATATAATTGCAACTTATAATCTATAAAATGCATAAATTTCCTTATATAAAATGCATAAATTGATGTCTAAACATGAATCGTGGGTCACATTGTAAGATGTGATCTTTAGTTTTAAGAACCAGTCTTCTCCAATATGTGCCACGATCTGAACCACGATCTTTGATTTTGTTTTCTGCAAAAATACATTCTTCCAAACGATCAAGTATTAAGTTATTTTTTACAGATAAATATAAAATAATATAGTATACAGCATGTGGGAAGAATAGGCAAATAATCCAATAAAACTGTGTAAGATTTGGTACACATAACGAACTTATTCCATTGTGGCAACGCTACATTCAAAGCAACTTCGTTGTCACATCCGGTTCAACAATGGACCTTCGTTGTCAGAACACTGAGCCATTTGTTTTGACAAAGAGAACTATGAACTTGTGTGCACTTAAAATTCTTGGGTATGAAAATAAGTTTTGTATGAAATAAACATTCATCGTATCGTCAAAATAGTAGGATAATAGTAGAGAACATTATCCCTAATAGCTTTTGATCCTTGTCAGGCCTTGATTCTAGCTTTTGGATGCTAATTTGCATGTGTGAAAAAAAAGATTAGAAAGAAACGACTTAAGCAAAGGAGAATCATTATTTCTAGATCTGTTGTTTCTAGAACCGAGAAAATCGAAATAACAAAAGGTATTCCGAATCATATTCTGAAAAGCTCTATTTTAGTGTTGTTTCTAGAATAGGGAAAATCGGAATAACAAATAGTTTTCCAAATTGTATTTCAAAAAACTCTATTTTGGAATAGGTCAAAATTGTTATAACGTAGGCTATTCCAAATTGTAAACTAATGGAATATCCGTTTGTTTGGACCAAAATATTTGTTAATTCAAAGAAGTATGCTAACTTAACTAAGTAAACAAATAGATATTCCTCTCGCTTGGAGAGGAATATCTGTTGGTTCAAAGATGCGAAAATTAACTTAAAATAAAAGAACAACCGAATTTCCTCTTGTTTGGAGAAGAATATCTGTTAATTTAAAGAAGTGAGAATTAATTTAAAATAAAAGACCAACAAAATTTCTTCTCGGCTAGAGAGGAATATTTGTTGATTTAGAGGTAAAATTAGCCTAAGTAAACCAACGAAATTTCTTCTCGCCTAGAGAGCAATATCTATTGATTGAAAATCATAAAGTTAAATAAAAGTAAACAATACAATGGAATTTCCTCTCATCTGAAGAGGAATATCCGTTGATGTAAAATCATGAAATTCTTAAAGAAATAAACCAATGGAATGTCTGCCTGCTTGAACTAGAATATTCATTGATTCACAATTATAAAATTTTAACTTAAAAAAACCAATAGAATTTCCTCCTACTTGGCTCAAAATTTGGCAAGGACAAGATGCATGTACGTGAAATTATATTAAAATATACCAAAATATAAAAATAAAGTAGTGTACATATGACATGTATAAAAATGGGCTGTCAATAGATGGCTGAGATTAAAACTAACCATCAATGAGAGGCTTTGCTAGAATAATTACTGATATCAATTTAATCTTTAGCTCTAATGTATTTTGTTTGAATGACAACTTCTTGAAACTTCTCCTTGATGTAGTGGAAATCTTTCTCTATATGTTTGGTGCACTCATGGAATATTGGGTTGGTAGCAATATGAAGAGTAGCTTGGTTTTCATAGAAAAGCTAGATTGGTTTTTGGATCTACAAACTAAAATCACGAAATAATTTAGTCAACCAATTGTATTTTCCATTTTTCAGTCGATTTTTGAGTTGAGTCTTCCGTTGTGATTTTTATTGCTAGGATTGTTTCGTGTTTTGATTTCATAGGTTTGTGGGTCTTCAATTTTGTTATCGGTTTTTGTTGAGTTAATTTCAGTTGTGTTTTTTTGTATTGTCATGTTGAGATTATTTTTATGAATATTTAGTGTTAGGTTAGTGTCTTACGTAATGTTCTCTATTATTAAATTACAAGCATTTGTAGGAGAATAATTTAGCTTAGTTAATTTTGTTTTAATTTTTGAGATTATTTTCACTCTATTATAATTGTTAAAAATCTTCGTAGGATAGACACATACTTTTCAACATACTTCATTGGACTTTGTGCACCTATAGTTAAATATTAAAATTTGCAATCACATGATTACAGCGTGCCCTCGCAATGGTGGCAATCCTTCCACACTTTCTTCGAGATCAATAATAGCTATAATAAATTTCTTAAGATCTTTCTTCATCCTTGACCAAAACATCAAGGTCCATGATAGGTTCGGCTGAACTGAGAGTGTCCGGCACTCATGTAGTAGTATCCCTTTGAGAGGAGATGAGGCTCTAAATCACTAGGTGCTGACGGTGGTAGAGCATTTTGTCCCTCCACTGATATTTGGTTGCGTCTAATTCTCCTGCATCCCATCTACAGCGGTTGTCTTGCATCTCCTCACTAGTATCATAGGCGATCCACACCTACACCTTGGTTGTAGGATTGACCGTGTGTAGGTCTCTTCCTCTTCCTCTTGTCGCGACAAGGCATTGGCCACCACATTGTTGGTTCCCTTCTTGTACTCAACGATGAAATTGAGTTTGAGAAGTTTGATGAGTCACTGTTGCTGCATTGGTGAGTGAACCTTCTGTTCATGTAGAAGCTTCAAGCTCCTTTGGCCAATGTGTAATACGAAGCGTCTCCTGATCAAGTAGGACTGCCACTTCTTCACCACCAATAGCAAGGCCAGGTGTTACTTTTCTTATGTGGAGAGGTGTCAATGTTGTGATTTGAAGCCTTGACTGATATAAGCGATTGGCTTCCCTTCTAAGAGCAGAATGACCCCTATTCCTGTCATCAACGAACTATTGGACTAGTTGACGGATGCCTACTACCATTATAAGCTTGACCTCCGCTCGGGATATCATGAGATTCATGTCTACCAATTTGTCATTGATGGTCCTGTTTAGCTCCTAGTATTCGATGCAGAAGCACCAAATACCATCTTCTTCCACACAAGCAACATCAGATATGAAAAAAGGCTAGTCAACAACTAAATTATTCCTTCTTCCAAGAAACTCTTCACTTGCTGCTCGATCTCGTCTCGGTAATGTAATTACCAGTAAGGAGCCATCAAGACTGCATGGCCTTTGTGGGAGCCATCAAGACTGCAGTCTTGATGGGAGCCTCTTTGTCTCTGTAAAAGTTACTTGGAACTCATTGAGCATGTGATCGAGCTCTTGGTTTTCCTCCTCTAGCTTCTCCTTGTGCTAAGAGAGGTAAATAATGGCACCATCGTAAAGTTCCTTCTCTACGTGTTGCAAATCCGCCCAACTCGTTTCCTTGACTTGAGGAATGATGATCCCCAGCCAAGTAGCCTGCCCAACCCTATACCAAAATCTCATGACCTTCCGCTCCAAATCCCACTCAAAGGTGCCTAGTGTCTCGAACCACTATATGCCCAAAATGATGTCATAGAGTTTGATTTCTAGTAGGTGGACTTCTAGCAAGAGCTCCATCCTTTGGCACCCAATTTGAACCTCCCTTAAGACTCCAGAAGAGGGAAGACTCCATTCCCCCACTACTCTCACTTGACCCCGTGCACTAATCTGCTCCTTCATTCATTCCAAGGTGAGGATCCAAGAAATTGTAGGTGCTCCAAGTGTCCACCATCATCATTGCTTTCCTCTCTTCTACATATGCCTACGTCCTCATCATCTAAGGTCTGATCTTGCTCGTTATTGCATGCATTGATACCCTCAACTCCCCTTTGTTAGTCCCCTTATGTTCCCCCTCCTCCTCTATCAACCCATCATCGCTTTCCAATAATATGGGGTAAAGTGTTTAACACTTGCACTTATGCCCCTTCACCCACCGTTTGTCGCAATTACAAGAAAGGTTCTTCTCCCGTTGCTCTTTCATCTCCCCAGACCCAAATAAGGAGGTTGCCTCCACCCCTTCAGTCCTCCTTTGACATCGCGCGCATGCGACTGACCTGTTCTTCCACCAGTGTTCTTGTCCTAGATGAACCTACTTGAAAAATTTTCCTCCTTCTAAACTTATCTTCGAACAAGTCCATCGCTTGGACTACAGCGATGATGTTGGGGGACTTTAGTAGCTGGACTTCTATCTGCACCTCTTTCTTGAGCCCTCCTACAAATATATCCACCAAATCTTGGTCCTCCAAGCCCTTAACCGGATTTAGCAACTTTTTAAACCACGACTGACATACTTTCACCATCGTCCATTAGCTTGGCCAATTGCGCCAAAGGTCACTTGACCTCATTGTCTCTAAATTTAGAGATCATGTCCTCCTCGAACCAATCCCAACTATGGTTTGCAAACCCCTTTTTTGTACCAATCATACCATTGTGTTGCTTGGTTGGATAGGTTTAAGGCTGCATAGTGTATTGAATTTCATAGTAGCTGAAGAACCTCTTCACCTGAGACAACCACCTGGTTAGATCGTCATCTTTGTTGAACACTGGGAAAATCAACTTCAACATCGGTTTCAGAGTTTCCATCGTTCCCTCTCCTTACACTTCGAATGTCGCTCCCCACCTGTCTTCGATGGTTTGACGGCTTAGAGGCCTCCCCTCTTGGGCAAGCATCTTGACCTGATCACCTAGCTCTTGAAGCATCTGTTAGGTCACCATGGTCTCTTGGTGAAGCCCTTGCCTTAAGGTAAGCTTCATCTCCTGCAACTCAGTGATCTCCATTTCTAACTTTGATACCAAACCATGATGATCCTCACCCTCGTCAAGTTTCCACAATGATTGTTGTCATTCTATCCATGGAACTGCCAAGGATGGTTAACAAGAGCTCCAATTTCTTCTAATGGTTAGGAAAGGAAAAGAAATGAGGTGTCTTTGGAGGTGCCATCACCCTATGCACCCTAAAGAACAAGAGCCCTCCAAGTAGTTAGTGTCTGTAAACTAGGTAGATAGTTTTGACCAAAATTCCCTACACTATGCGTCACCACCAATATATATGGTCGAATTTCATGCTTGAGTCAATGCACATCATTGTACAAAAGACCGTACATTCCATCCCCTTAATGCTCACATCACGTACCCAATGACCATACAAAGACACTTTCCGACTCCAAGCTACACAGACGTACCAAAATTTCTTGAAACTTTGTTTTACTTGGTACCACTTTACCGTCACTTTCAATTCTATACGAACCCCCCCCCCCCCCAATGACAAGTTGATATATTTTCTTGTAAATTTCCAATGCATTTTTAAACATATTTAAAAGCAATAATTTTCTAATATGCATTCCCAGGTTTGGAATGAGTGCAAGGCTATCTACCCAGCATCATTGTCTTTTTTCTCAACATCATTCATAATTTATTACTTTATTTGAATGCTTTTGCGGAGATACAATCATAAGGTTCAAAATAAAGGACGGAGTTTGCCAAACCATCCACAATTTTGTACAATGCGCGTGCTCGTCATATGGTCTACAAAACTTTGACTGAAATTTTGAAGCATCGGCAGCAGAAGTTCGCAATATTTGGCATCAGCACCCAAAATGACATCTTTGGCGGTATGAAGGACGCAGAAACATTTGCAGAAGAAAAATATTTGTTCCTGGACGTGTGGCAGCACAAACATCATAAAGCTTTGTACTGCTCTATCAAGCGTGATGCATGCAGACGTGAAGTAGGAACAGTGGTGCAGCCAAGCATTTGAAGATAGGAAATCTGCAGGACAAAAAGAACCTTTATTTTATGTATGTGTATACACAAAAAAGAAAAAAATTCGTATGGCTGAAGGTAGAGGTAGACCTAAAACTGTTTGATTAGGAATTGAAAGAAATGATTTAAATTTATATAATTTAACTAAAGAGTTAAACTATATATAGAAATATTTAGAAGAAAAGGATACATATAACTAACCCCATAGGATAAGATTATGACTCAGATTATTATTATATATATTCACAAATTTCTAAAACATGAATGCAATACCCATTTTACCTGTTTATCTGTAGCCATCGATGAACCCATTGCATTCTCAATTCTCTGCTTCTGAAAATATTCCTGAAGGAAAATAGGAGCCATCAAAATTGTCAGTCTTCAAATGGACAAAAGTAAACAAGGGAAAAACATGGGAGTGAGGAACTTGCTTTAAGAATAACAAAAAAATATATATTATGAAATTTGCATCGGCAGAAAGACATGAAAGGTTTAAGTCTTTCGTTTTTGTCGATTTCCTGATGAAAATGCAAGACAAAAAAGACTCCCACCTATCTGTCAAAATATCAATACATGGTTCCATAAGCTCAATGAACATTAAACTGTAGAAAGTATAATCTTAGTTCAGGCATAAAAGGAAATTTGATGATGAAGTTAACAAAACATAGTGTACTCAATAATCCACTGACTTGAAGGTCGAAGATTTGAATTCTTGGAAACTTTTTGATCCCTACATTGACACAAGACTAATGCACTGAGTATTTTCTTTGCGTACCCTAGAATCACTAGATATGTGTCCTTATAAAATATTCAGAAAAAAGTTTATATTGTAACATTCAAGAAACAACGAAGCTGAATTTACATTTTCAACATAATAGTAAAAAGAAACACCAAAATAAATCAAAGACTACATAGCACAGTTGGGAACCCACCAAAAATATGTAAGCAGCGTTACTATGATAGAAAAAAAGACACCAGAAAAGAATGATCAAGGATAGCCAAAAGATTTACCAACAAAAGCTTTAGTAACTCAATAAAATTAAACAAAGCTTTAAGGTTCGACATCAGTCCAATGAAAACAATTATTCCGTTGGGTAACTTTTGCAATATAGGTAAAAATCTGGTAGAAACGTGGAAGTCAATATACAACGTCTAAAAAACTACAAATTTTGGTTACAACATTAAGACATGACAGAAAAAAATATACATTTAGGATTCACTAAATCTAACTTTTAGACATTTATCAAAATAAAAGTGATACAACAATAACAAATGCAAGTCACAACCCTACTACGAGAGATCAATCATACGAATCATTTCATTTCAAGTATTTTTATCTATAACCAAATCTTCAATTCAATTACATAAAATTAAATTTTTGCTCACAATTCCCAACCAAGTAGTTTTACCATCCTTAACATCTTTTGATTTATTCTACATTAATTAATTCTCCTCTACTAACTAATTGGCACAACCCTTAATCTATTTTTAATCAAATCATTTCTTATCTCTTGTAGTATTACTACTCATTCAAGCATACACATCTCAACCCTGTCTCTTTTACATATAGTCATGCTTTATAGTAGAACATTCTAAGTCACAAAGTATAGTCAAGTGAGTACCAATTTTATAGAATTTTCTTTTTAATTTTATCACCTAGTCACATAACAATTTACAAAAAAATTTGCATTTCTCTACTTCATTCATCCTACTTAAATTCTATGAATAATTTGACCACGGCTACTTATTATAAAATTCAAGTGTTTAAAAGTATTACTTTTATGAATATTTTGACCATCTAAAGCATATATCTTAGTCATTATTCTTATTTTTGATGACCTAAATTTCATATATTCAATTTTGACCTATTCAATCTAAATTCTTTGGATTCTAAAATGTATGTATAATTCTAGTTTCTAACTAATTCCAAACATGCTTTCATCAATTAAAACTATATCATTAGTAAATAACATACACCAAGGTATTTCTCTTTGAATTTTATTGATTATTTCATCCATAACTAAGATGAATAGCTATAAACTTCAAGACTCTTAATATAAACCTATTTTTGTAGGAAATTTTCTAGTTTCTTTTTCTATAGTCTTAACACTAATAACTGCTCTTTCATACATGTATTTTATAATATCAATATATTTTATGAGTATTCTTCTCTTCTTAAATCTTCTACAATAGCGTTCTAAGTACTTTATCAATAATAATACCATCTAATCAAATAGCTTTCCAATATTTCATTTTATTAATTCCTTTTTCAACCTCCAAACTGCTAATTCTTCTTAAATAACTATAACCTATATACTTCATATTGCTATCCAAATTTTACAAATAGGAGTTTCCTATGGCAGATTCATCAAATAATTTACTAAAATACCAAAACCTTCTATCTTTTATTTTATTTTCTTTTACTAAAACTCAAAACTCCACATTTTTAATACACTTAACTTAAAATCTCTAGATTTTCCTTCTCTAATTTTATCCAATTTATATATTCTATTTTCTCTTTGTTTTATATTCAAGTTATCGTATAATTCATTACAAGCCTTATTTTTAACTTTAATGGCAACGTTTTAGCATTCATTTTTATTAGCTTATACTTCTCAAAATTTTCATCATTTTTACATTTGTAATAAGTTTTATAGCATTCGTTCCTTCTTTTTTTTATAATCTTTCATATGACTTCATTTTACCACAATCTTTCTTTACCTTGTGAAACTACCTTAGAAGATCTAAAATTTTCCAAGCATCCTTTTTAATACAAGTAGTCATTTCATTTCATTGTTTATTTACCCCTCTATCTTGTTTACCATAAAAGGTCAATAATGCACAAAAGTTGTTATTCTTTCTTAAAGCAACAATACCTGTATAAAGATAAAGGCACACATGGAGCACAATTACAAAAATACCCTTAGAAATAAGAACATGCAGTATCTAACACTCTCCTCAAGTTAAAGCACAAATATCAAATGCATCCAACTTGGACGAGGACACCCGACAAAAGCACACCTAAGGGAGTAGGGTGAGAGATTGTCATGTCCTAGAGTTAAGTTTTTAATAAAGGTAGTACACCTAAAGACATGAGAAGACAAACTAAAAAGCTCACGCTCAGGGAGAGACGCTTTAAGGGAATATCTCCCTTTAGACGTGAAGAAGGTAAATGATTAATCAAGTAGCATGTTGTGGCAACCACATTAGACCACAAGTATTTTAAAACATTCATCTTAACCATTAGTGTACGAGCTACATCTAAAAGACAACGATGTTTTCGGTTAGCAACACCATTCTATTTAGATGTATGAGTACAAGTGGTTTGGTGAAGTATGCCACAAGAAGCACATAAAGACTGTACATCAAAATAAAGAAATTCCAAAGCTTTATCATTACAAAAATCTTTGAAACTTTAAATTGATTTTGGATTTCATTTAAAAATTGAGCACGTACATCGACAAAATATTGACTATTTTTAACAAAAATGAAACACAAGAGAAGTCATCAACAAAAACAACATAGTAATAAAATTTAGACACAGACACGACCTTGGAAAGACCCCAAATATCACAATATAGTAATTCAAAAAGAGAGGACACTGATGAAAACTCATGACTGATATAGGTAGCACGAAACTGCTTATTCGTGATACACAATTGACACTCAACAGGACTAATATGAATGGACAGTAGGGATGCTAGAAATTTAGTAAAGGATGGATGCCCAAAACGCCTATGCCACAACAGAAATGCATCACTAGGAGTCACAACCACAAGCAGTGTAGGAGACGCTTCCATAGTCACAGTCACAAGTAGTCTCCTTACCTAACTCGTACACACCCCTCACCCATGCTCAAGCCCCAAACCAATTCTTTGCCCCATTTTCAGATGCTAAAAAAAGCAACGAAAGATAAAGAAACAAACAAGATGGGTGAGTTATTTAGTAATAGAGCTAATGGAAATTAAATTTACAAGATATTCAAGAATATAAAAGACATTTTTGAGTGTGATATCGTAGGTAGGTCGGGCCACACTGGAACCTGAGATGGGGCATGACTAACCATCAGCAATAGTTACGAATTTAAGGGATGATTGAGTGGAAAGGCTAAAAGAAAGGTGTGGGTCACCTGAAACATGGTTAGAACCAGAGTCTATAATCCATAAATTATTAGAAGACTTAGTCAATGTAGTTGTATCTAAGGCGAAAACATGATTGGCTATGACTATAGCATTTTGTTGGGCCCACAAAATCCGAAGTTTACCATAATCCTCTTAACTAATTGTAACTGAGAAGGAGGTAGTGGAAGGCACCGAGTCACCAAGAGGAGCTAAGGATAGGAGAGGGAGCCATAACAACATGAGCCGCCAAAGGAGGGCGATCATCGATCAAAAGCATGATTTTTGCACCCATAGTGGATGCATGGGTCAAACTTATCTCATTGTTGGCCTAAGTATAGGATCTAACACAAGAGGAAGACAACCTACCAATCTGTGACCAAATTAGACAGTCATGGTAGTGGAATCAACAGAAGTAGATGACAGCTGTTGTGAGCAAGGAGACACTAAAAGAGTGTGGTTGAAGGTCGACTACAAAAAGGGGCCAACATCAACACCCAAGATAGGGCCCCTGATCTTGTGTTGGATGTCACTGTACAACTCAAACAAAAAAATGGCAACAGCTAACTCCTAACGATAGCACTTCTAAGTGGCAAGATCTAGGACTGGAGGTTGGTACACATCCAACTTGTCTGAAAGCTCATGAAGATGATTGTAATATTGGTGGATAGTTGACTCCTCTTGGCAAAGAGAGAAGAGTTGTTCATAGATGTTGCAAACATTATAGCTATCAAGAAGCATTCTAGCTATCATGTTGGAAGGCAATTATGGATAAATAAGTAGATGTCTTAAGGTGCTATGGTACATGGGAGTTCATAACTTGCCTTACTAGGACAAATTTAGTCACTTGCAAGTGGGTATTTACATAAAATATAAGCTACATGGTTTAAGTAGCAAATAAAGCTTGTTTTGTGGCTCATTGCTTTACTAAGACATATTAGGTCAATTATGGTATGAGTCTTTCTCTTTTTGCTTGGCTTAATTCTATGTACACCTTTCCATTGTCATTAATTGCTAGCGGAAGTTATACCAACTTAATATTAAAAATGCCTTTTTATATGGTGATTTAGCTAAGCAAGTTTACATCAAGCAACATCTAGGATATGTTGCTTAAAGAGAGAATTTAATATGCAAATTGAAAAGGTCACATCAATGGTTTTAAACAAAAGGTCCATACATAATAAGGGTTTCTATCAATGTATTGTGGATCACCTTATTTCATACAAAAGATAACCATTGGATGTATTATGTTAACAATATATGTCAATATTTGTAGTAATAGTTGGATGTAATGGTATATGAGTCATGAATATCCGGTTAAGGATCTATTTATCTTATACCCTATATATTGTAGTTTCCCTAGTCAATGAAGAGAGTTTTTGCCCTGAAACTCTTTTTGCACATGGTACCAGAGCCAAAAGAGATCTAAGGTGTTGGAACTTATGTTATTATTTAGTTGTAGGATCCATTTAAGGATTCATTTAATAATCATATTGTATATGAAATCAAAAACCCTAACATTTTTTGGTTTCCCTTCCACTCTTTCTTTCAACTTGGTATCAGAGCATTTCGAACTCACCCTTCCCTTTTGCCACTATCGTCATCCCACCCTACCACCCTTCCCTTCCTGCCACCACCACCACCTCTATCCTCTTGCATTTTCAATGCCGTCGTCGGTCCATCTCTTTCCTCTTGATGTCGTCGATGGTCGCCGACCTCTCCTCTAGCTACTGTTTCTTCTCCCATGGCCTCCTGCACCACCACCTCCCTATTTATCAAGGAATTTTTTGTAAGATGCACCACTAAGCCCCACTCTCTCTCCTCTCCATCCAGGCCAAGAGTTGCCCAAGTCCAACTCCCACATATCAGTCTAGTAGCCACACCTTGCTGCCGCCATTGCGTCCAAAGCTGCTCAAGTCCTGCTACTACCACACCATGCTTAAGTCTTGCTCAAGCCCACGGGGAGGACTCAAAAGGTCATCCATGCTTGAGTCTGCCTCTCTCCTTCCAGTGTGGGCTTCTCACACACCCTTCAATCTCATCGTGTGCAAAGGCTATCCAATGGATCCTCTTGCTATGCCCTCTCTCACCTCTTAGTTGACTACATCCACATCAAGCTCTCTGAAAACAACTACCTTCATAAAGCTCCAACATTTGAAACCTTCTTAATGGCTCACTGGAAAGAGTGTCATTTGTATAACGACCCTCCTAATGAAAAATCGACAGCATACCTAGAGTGGCAAGCCGCTGATTGCTTTGTCATCTCATGGCTTTTGAACAACGTTGATGACTCCATTACGCAAAGCCTTTCATGGATGCGCTCAACTAAGCATATCTAGGAGACCCTTCATGCGTAGTATGTAGATGAACGAAACATCTCCCATGTCTGTGACATCTGAGTAGCTCCTCTCTCTTCACCAAGGGGAGTCAACTATCCACTAGTATTACAATTGACTTTACGAGCTTTTAGAAGAGTTGGATGTGTACTAGCCTCTGATCCTAGATCTTGCCACTCAAAAGTGCTACCACCAAGAGTTAGCCATTGTCATTTTTTTGTCCAGGTTGCATAGTGACATCCAACACCAGATCAGGGATCGTATCTTCAGTGTTGTCCCTTCTTTGCAATTAGCCTTCAACCGCACTCTTCGAGTGTCTCTCCGCTTACAAAAACTACCATCTGCTCCGATTGATTCCACTACCATGATTGTTTAATCTGGTGGTGGCTTGCAAATTGGTCGATCATCTTCCTCCTGTGGCAGGTCCCGTACTAGAGGCCAATAGTAGGACAGGTTTGACCCATGCATCCACTGTGACTGCAAAAATCATGCTTTCGACCATTGGGACAATTTTGGTCACCCTACTTTGGCAACTCATGTTGTTGTGGCTCCCTTCCTTACGTCCTCAGCTCCTCTTGGTGACTCGATGCCTTCCATTACCTCTTCCTCAACTACAATCAATCAAGAGGATTATGATGAACTTCAGATTTTGAGGGCCTAACAAAATGTTACCACCACTGCTAATCATGTTTTCACCTTAGGTACAATTGCATTGACTAAGTCTTCTAATAATCCATGAATTATAGACTCTAGTGGTTCTAACCATGCTTCAAGTGACCTATGCCTTTTTTTAAAACTTTTCCATTCAGTCATCCCTTAAATCTGTCACTTTTGCTAATGGTTGGTCATGCCCCATCTTGGGTTCTAGTGTGGCTCAGCCTACTCGTGATATCACACTTAAAAATGTTCTTTATATTCCTAACTTTCCTGTAAATTTGATTTCCATTATCTCCATTACTAAACAACTCACCTGTCTTGTTTGTTTCTTTGCCTTCCATTGCATTTTTCAGGATCTGAAAATGGGGTGAAGAATTGGTTTGGGGCTTAAGCGTGGGTGAGGGGTGCATGAGTTGGTTAAGGAGATTGCCTCTTCTACACTGCTTGCAGCTATGACTCCTAATGATGCATTTCTGTTGTGGCATAGGCATTTTAGGCATCTGTCCACCAAATTTCAAGCATCCTTGCCGTCCATTCATATTAGTCCTATTGAGTGTCAACGTGTATCATGAATAAGTAGTTTCGTGCTACCTATATCAGTCATGAGTTTTCATCAGTGTCCTCTCTTTTTGAATTACTGCATTGTGATATTTGGGGTCCTTTTAGAGTTGTTTGTGTCTAAATTTCATTACTATCTTATTTTTGCTTACGACTTCTCTCATGTTTCATGGGTGTTTTTGTTTAAAAATAGTTAACATTTTGTTAATGTATTTACTCAATTTTTAAATGAAATCCAAAATCAATTTCGAGTTGTTTCAAAGTTTTTCATATTAATAATGCTTTGGAATTTCTTCATTTTGACGGTCTTTGTGTACTTGTGACATTCTTTACCAGATCACTTGTATTCATACATCTCAATAGAATGGTGTTGTTGAGCGAAAACATTGCCACCTTCTAGATGTAGCTCATACACTAATGATTAGGATGAATGTTCCAAAATACTTGTGGTATAATGCAGTTACCACAACGTAAACTTTTTAGTTTGCCTTCTCGTGTCTTTGGGTATACTACCTTTGTCAAAAACCTGACTTCAAGACTTGACAAGCTCTCACCCCGCTCTCTCAAGTGTGTGTTTGTCGAGTATCCTTACTTGTACAAAGGATATCATTGTTTTCATCTTCCTAGTAGGCGGTATTTTGTTTCAGCTAATGTTGTCTTTCTTAAGAATACCTCTTATTTTGCTAGTCATTCTGAGTGTATTGAGGATCCTATGCTATGTCTCATTCTTGTGGATGTAGAGGTTCTTTCTCTAGTCCCTTTACCAATTTCTACTACTATGTCACAACCCTTGCAGGTTTATCAACACCGTCGGACTACTTCTGCTCCTCTGTCAGCCACAAATTCTCCTCTTGTTGTAGATTTGAGTCCTTCTAATCTTGATTTACTCATTCCCTTACGTAAAGGTACACGTTCTTCCACACATCTCATTTCCTGCTTTGTTTCCCACGCACATATTAATCCTATATTTCGACATTTTTCCCTTTCCCTTTCCAAGGAGTCTATTACTACGGATTATCATGCACTTACCCTTCCACATTAGAAGTTTGCAATGCAACTTGAATTATAGGCTTTACATGATTGTGGCACCTAGCAACTTGTTCCACACCCTCATTCTACTCTAGTTGTTGGTAGCCGATGGGTCTTCGCCATCAAGCGGAATCCAAAAGATAGTGTAGCTCAATATAAAGCCTGCCTGGTAGCTTGTGATTTCACCCAAACCTATGGCATTGACTATGATGCTACCTTTGCTCATGTGGCACGACTCAATTCCATTAGAATCCTTCTATCATTGGCAGTTATACATGGATGGACGGACACTGGCTCAACTAAATGTCAAATGTCTTTTTGTATGGTGATCTATAGGAGTAGGTGTTTATAGAGCAACCACCTAATTTTGTCTTCTCAGAAAAGTTATTTATGGTTTCAAGCAAAGCTCCTGTACTTGGTTTACAAAATTTAGTGTTGTACTTTTCTCTTGGGATTTGAAAAATGTGTCACAAATAGTTTAGTTTTCATCAAACAGAATGTTGGCAAGAGAACTATTATAAGTGTTTATGTGGATAACATTTTGTTAATAGGAGACGATGTTCTTTGCATTCAAACAATAAAACATTACCTAGCAAAGGATTTGGGGAGACCGAAGGTACTTTCTTGATATTGAGATGACATACTCAAACAACAATATGATGCTCTCTCAGCAAAAGTATGCCCTTGACATATTAAAGGAGATTGAACAATTGGGATGTCAGTCTGAGCCTACACCTGTTGAAGTCAATCCATCTTTTTGGGATAAGTTATCTGCTCTTCTTAAGGATGAGTCATCTGCTCTTCTTAAGGATGTTGATAGGTACAGAAGACTTATTGGCAAGTTAATTATCTTATTGTGAGTAGACTAGACATTTCTTATGGTGTAGCCAAAAGTAATTCACTAGACTAGTTTACTTAGAGTACTTGCCTATGTCAAACAAAATCCAAGAAATAAGCTAATATATTCTAATCATGGGCACTATCATGTAACGACATATTTTGATTCTAGACATGCAAGAGAAAGTAAACAAGAAGCCAACTTTAGGTTACTACATATATATTGGAGGAAACCGTTTACACAAAGGAGTAAAAAGCAAAATGTTATTTCAAAGTCTAGTGCTAAAGCAAAATACAGGTCTATGTATCAAACTGCTAGTCAAATGGTTTGGATAAGGTCTCTCTTATCTGAGCTTGGAGTTAAGATATCCATACCTATGAATATGTATTGTGATAATCAGACGGCTATTTATATTGCTAACAATAATACATTTATATTGAAATAGACTGTTTTATAGATACTATTTGCACTCTCTTTACACAGTCACCTCAACAAAGGGCAAATATCTTCACCAAGGAGTTATCCACTAGTGTTTTCAAAGAATTATGTAGCAAGCTAGGAATGATAGATTTATACTCTCCAACTTGAAGGGTAGTGTTGGAACTTATGTGTTATTATTTGGTTGTAAGATCCGTTTAAAGATCCATTTAATAATCATGTTGTATATAAACTAGTTGTGTAATGGAAAATCCTAACCATTTTTGGTTCCCCTTCTACTCTTCCTTTCAACTTAGGGCACACTACACTCCACCACCTTCTCTACTATTGTTGCCAATCGCCACTTGCTGTTGTCGTAGCTACTAGTGGTTGTCGCATCCATCACCCTTTGCACGTGTGCTGACACACAATGCATCTGTGCAAAACATGTCTGTCCACACAGGACGCTCTCTCCATGCGAGACACGTCTGTGTGGGATGCATTCATACCAACGTGCGTCTCATTAGCATCCAATGTGTCCAGTGCACACAACTATTTCATGATATAATGTGATTTTTTTTCATGATCTCTTTCGACTTGCAGCTGTTTAACTCCACCTCCTTTCTCATTCTTGCAACTCTTGGGTGGGTTGTTCTATTTTCTTGCATCTTTGTTAAGGGCATTTTATGCGATGACTCAACGTGATTCAACCATCCAACAACAATTGGGAACTACAATGAAGTTCAATGACCATAACTACTTGATATTGTCCAAAAGTTTCATGTTTGTTGTTGCACAACGAAAGAGTGGTCATCTAGTTCAACCACCACTTGATATCAAGGAAGTCTTCTACGACAACTGATTTGCTGACGATTTAGCTGTAGTTACATAGCTAGAAAACAAGATGGAACCATATGTAGCTAGGGGGTCATGATGTTGTGTCCCACTAAGGCTATTTGGGATACATTGAAATAAATGTATGCAAAGGAACATAACATTTTATAGGTTTATGAGATATATGAGCAGATTTTTAATCTATGTATGACAAATCAAACTGTGTAAGAGTATTACTACAATATGTGCACGTTGTTTGAGGAACTTGATGTTTATCACTCGTTACTACAAATCCAACTATTTTACGACAATATAGGAATGATCTACAAGTTACTACCTTTATGTCTGGTCTTCCTATAGATCTGGTGTCCTAAGTTTGAAGACAACTTTTAAGTGGTGAGACTACACTAGATTTGGGCACGGCCTTTGCCCGCGTGCTCAGCATTTCTAAGGCGAGCACTCTAGTTATGCAAGATGTCTTAGCATTGGTTGCCAGAGGTCAAACCGACAGACGAGGTGGGTGTATAGATTCTGATTCTGGGACACATAAAGCTCTCTGTTCTCACTGTGGCAAGACAAATCACTAGTCTAATAGATGTTGGGAGAAGTTTGGCAAACTAGTTTGGCCCGTGCTACCACTGAGACTTCTGATTTTGCTAGGACACCTATGCTAACTCCTACACCCCGATAGTGACTATCTCCCAAGTGAACTATGAGAGGTTCATGCAGTTGCAGGTGTCTGCCATAGCTACTTTAGCATCCACCTCAGGTATGGAAAGTGCTATGGTAGCTAGGGGGTAGGGGTGATAATTCTTGGATTGTAGATTCAAGTGCGTTATAGCACATGAGAGGTTGTTCTATCCTTTTCTCCCGCCTAAAACAGTTTCCTAATCTTCATAGTGTTACTGTTGTCAATAGCCACTCTTGTTGCATTTTTGGTAAAAGAATTGTTCATGTTACCTCTCCAAAATTCAACTTGAGAACACCTTATATGTTCTCGAACTTTCAATTAATCTTTTCATTGTACGTTTCAAGATTTGCGGGCAAGAATTGATTTGCACCATAAGAAAAGCATTAAGGAATTCTTGTTCGTGATACACCTCGTGGATTTACTGCATCATTGTCGTCTACTATCGAGTCCTCCTTTCTGTGACACTATCAGCTAGGTCATCCTTCCATTCAGAAACTTCGCCAAGCCTTGCCATAAGTGTCTATTCTAAATTTTGCTTGTGAGTCATGTCAGTTAGGTAAACATAGTCAGTCAACTTTTACGCGTGTTCAACTTAACTCCTAGTTGAACAATGTTTGATCTTATTCATTGTGACATCTAAAGGCCAAGTCATGTGGAGTCTATTACTGGTTATTATTATATTGTATTAGTTGATGATTTTTCCAAAATCTGTTGGGTGTACCTTTTAAAGGATCAAAAAAATGTTGATTGTTATTAAGAAGTTTTTGCTGAAATTAAGACTCAATTTTCTCTTACTCTTAAGTGCTTACAAACTGATAATGCTTTGAAATTTGTTATTGCTACTTTCCAAAGCTTTTGTGCTTTTGAGGGAATGATTCACCAAACTACTTGTCCTTATACCTCCCAACAAAATGGTGTAGTTGAGAGGAAACAATGTCACTTGTTGGACATTACTAGGATTCTCCTTATCCAAATGAATGTTCTTAAATATTTGTGGTCTGATACGATTCTAATTGCTGCATATCTTGTTAACTGCATGCCTTCTACACCTCTAAAGGGTGAAATCCCTATTTATCGTTTGTATCTTGAACGAAAATTATTTGAATTGACCTCATATTTTTAGGTGTTGCCTGTGTTTAGAATCTTGACCATGAGTAGATAAACTTGATGCTAGGATTATTTATAAAATGTGCTTTTGTAGGCTACTCTAGAACCTAAAAAAGGTATTGCTACTATCATTCTCTTACCAGACATTATTACATTTCTGTTGATGCCACCATTTTTGAGGATCAAGCCTATTTTTCTAAAGAGTTTACTTCACTTGGTCCCTCACTTGTAGCTCCTAGTCTTGTTCTCTTTAGTGATGAACCTACTAGTGACACTAGTGAAAACTTGAAGTGTGCTAACAATGAGACAATTGATCCTCCATTGAAGGTGTATCATCAACAACGAAGACATCCCCTAGCCATCTCTCAAGCTACTCAAATGGAGCCTCCTGATGTAGATCCTTCCATGCAATTTGAAACTCCTAACCAATCAGCTACACTTACTAAAAATCTTGATGGCCTTCTTATTGCTCTTCAAAAAGGTATTCGGTCTTGTACTCAACATCCTATGACCATTTAACCCCTTCCTGTCGTGCATTTGCTATGGCTGTATTTTCTAAGGCTACTCCAAGGACATATCAAGAGGCACTACAACTATCATATTGGAAAGAAGCTATGGATGTTGACATGGATGTCTTGCAATCTCGTAATATGTGGGAGTTAGTCTCTTGCCCTATAAATGCCAACGTAATTTCGTATAAGTGGATTTTCACTGTGAAATATAAACTAAATGGCTCCATTGAAAGATATAAAGCTCGTCTTGTGGCTAAAGGTTTCACTCAAGAGTATGGTATTGATTATGAAGAGACGTTATCTCCTATTGCCTGACTCAACTCTATTCAGGTTTTGCTCTCCCTTGCAATAAATCAACAATGGCAATTACATAAGTTTGATGTCAAGAATGTCTTTCTTTATAGGGAGCTTACTAAGGAAGTATATATGGAGCAAGCACCAAGGTATGTTGCTTAGGGAGAGCATCGGGTGTGCAGGCTAAAGAAGGTAATTTATGACTTAAAGTAAAATCCTCGTACTTGGTTTCACAAGTTTAGTCAAGTCATGTTTAGTAAGGGCTTCAGATGATGTACTGTGAATCACTCTATTTTCATACAACAATCAGCCCGAGACTATGCTATTCTCGCTATGTATGTAGATGACATTCTTCTTACAGGTAATGATACTGAAAGTATTACTATAACAAAGGAGCATCTTGCCAAAGTATTTTAAACAAAAGATTTGGAGAGACTAGGGCATTTTCTTAGCATTGAGTTTGCCTATTTTAAAGACAAGATCGTACTATACCAATGCAAGTATGCACTTGATCTTTTAATGAAGACAGGATGTTTAAGGTGCAAATCGGAAGACACGCCCATTAAACGAAATCCACCTTTTTAGGATGCCTCTTTAGAAGAATTTGAAAATCAAGGTCAATATCGGAGACTTATTGGTAAACTTATCAAGCCAATGGACACTTGAAGGTAGAAGCCTTCTCAAATTATGGTTTTGCAGAGATAGAGGAGACCGAAAGTCCACTTCAAGGTATTTGACATATGTTGGAGGAAACTTGGTTACCTAAAGGAGTAAAAAACAGAATGTTGTCTCTTGTTCTAGTGTTGAAGTAGAATATCGATCTATGAGAAACACTAAATGTGAAATGGTGTAGCTCAAGTCTCTACTCCAAGAGCTTGGAATTACAGTTCAATTGCTTATGCCCATGTATTGTGATAATCAGGTGGCCATTTACATTGCCAATGATAAAACATTTTATGAGCGCATTAAGCATATTAAAATTGACTGCCACTTTATTCTAACTATAATAGTAAAATGAGTTGTCCGTACACCCATGGCTTCAAAAATCGAGACGAATCGCTGAAATTTTGACGATTCGTCTAAGACTTCATTTTCTTTGATACCAATTTACCTGGTATTGATGGATCGAACAATCCATCATTGAAACATGGCCTTGAGTCATCGATGACATCACCAACTTTCTCCAACATGCACTTCCTCTAACTCTAGAAGAAATCGCCAATTGTAGAACCACTACCAAAGCAGCAACATGTCGACACCCTTTTTTTTTGCAGACTTAAGGCCAACAGTAGCAAAAGCTTAATTGCTAGGGGAAGATGTCAAAGACATAGCATGTGAGAAGGGTAAAGAGGAAAAGAAAACAAAGAAAAGAAGAAAATTTAAAAAAAATTAAAAAAAGAGAAAAAAATAAAAATAAAAATAAATTTTAAAAAAATAAAATTATTAAAAAATAAAAATATTTTAATTTTTTAAAAAAAATTATGTTTGCTAATAAATAGCATTAATTTCATCTATATTATCACAATTATTTCATGTAAAATATATGAATTACATTATAAAAATTTATAATTTACTCTAAAATATTATAATTAAATACGCTTTTAATTATTAAAATCATTAAAAACAAAATTATTTGTGTCTACATTTATAATTAATATATGTATCATTCCTTTACTTTTTAAATTATTTGTGAGTTTATTTTACTTATTTGTAAATAGTTTAAGACTTTTTGTACATATGACTACTATATATCTATCTAATTAATATTTTATACTTGATAATTGCTTAAAAAATATATTTTAATGTTTTTATATGCTTTTTGTAACTTATTATATCTTATCACTAAGTTTCAAGTTGAAATTTAATATTTTATGATCATTTCTATAGAATTATTGTATATCCACCGATACGATCTTTGATCTTCGATACGTTTCCCTTTTCCAAAGAATCGATCATTGATACGATATCGAAATTTAAAACCTTACATACACCACATACACTGTCCTCTGAAGAACTTGCTGATATTCTCACAAAGGAATTGAGTCATAGTGTATTTGATTACATTTGTAACAAGTTGAATATGAAAAATTTCTACTATTTAGCTTGAGTGGGAGTGTGGTAATAATTAAATGTAATGGTATATGGGTCATGGATATCTAGTTAAGGATCCATTTATCTTATACCTTATATATTGCAGTTTCCTTAGTTAATGAAGAGAGTTTTTGCCTTAAATCACTTTTTACACAATATCCATATTACCAACAAAGATGCAACTAAAAATGATGTTATCTCAAGATAAGTATGTCATAGATTTACTAAAAGAAATAGGATGACTTGATTGCAAACCCGAGCTCACCCAATTGAACATAATCCCTCATTCTAAGATGATTCAACCAAAAAGTTGGATAATCCTAGAAATTTAATATATCTCACTATAACAAGACTTGACATTGCACACTATTTGTTGAGTCAATTTATGCTTGAATTAAGAAAGGTACATTGGATAGATGCATATTGAGTGCTTGTTTATATTAAAGGAACACTTGGAATGGGACTCAATTTATTCTTAGATGAATCAAATGTATGATATTAGATAGCATTGGGTTCATTGTTTTCTTAAAGATATATTTATGACTAGGATGACCACTACTCAAAGGATTGAAAGCAAGGATTCAAAAATTGTCACAGATCGTCGAAATTTCGACGATCCGTGTTGGTTTTTCATTTTACCGATATTGAAACTACGTGAAGTTTCGACAGTGTAAGGATCGAACAATAGATTTGCTATGATTTTTTTAGGTTAGGAAAGGTTGGATCAGTTGATTTGACCTATACATCAGTCAAATCAAGGGTGGTCGACCAACTCCTGTTGAAAGGTTAGACGATTGATAGGCACGACTCGACGGAAAGTGAGAAAGATGACTCAACAATGTTAGATGATCGACGAGCTCCTACTAAAGCCACTTAAAGGTGCAGCAATGGCCGCTTGAAGCTATGGTCTCCTGAAACCCATTTGGGGTCTCAGGAGAGTTGCAGAGGAGTCAATCGAGGAAGAAGGGTTGTGTGGTACGGTACATGAGGAAGAAAAGAAAAAAGAAAAAATTAAAAAAATTAAAAATAAAAGAAAATGCACAAAAAAGGAAAATGTAAAAAGAATAAAAAATAAAAGGACATTCACATGAATAAAAAGATAAAAGAAAAAAGAAAAAAACAAATGTAGGTTATATTCAGATTATTTATATTAATTTTGATTTATTTATAATTTACGAAACAACTTTTGAGTTTAATAATATTTCTTTTTATAGTTTCTATTCCAACTGAAAGTGTTGGATAAAGAGTCTTTATAAAGCAAGAAATATTGAGTTGTATTTTGTTACAGTTAAAGATATGTTAATGTAAAAAATGTTATGTTGTAAAGGAAAAAATGTTGAGTTGTACAAATCTTATGTTTTTATAAAACTTTTAAGTTGTATTTATGATCCATGGTGAGAAAATCACCTAGAGGATGAGTGACATGGGGATGATGGCAACGTTGGCTTGGCAAGTTCATGTAAGGTGCATACGCAAGTGGTTGTGTATGGAATGTCTTCTTCCTTTTTTTTAGGGAGGTGTTACTTCTTTATCTCTCTACATTTTCTCTCTCTACACTACTATCTCGTCCAAATCTGGATCATTAAGTATTAGAGCCTCTTCGTTCCTTGGTGCATGCCAAGATTGCAAGCAGAGAAGTTTTCATCTAGTTAGACATGTTCAAAAGGTCATCGACAACAAACGTCGACATGATGACACCAGAAGGAGCACCAGAAGGCAATCTAGGAGGGATCGCCATGAGACCACTCAGCACATTCATGTAGGAAATTTGCACCATACTAGAGTAGGTGAATACTCATTTGGATCGATTGGACTAAGAGCACAATAGTAGAAGTTTGTTGGTAGAATGACAGTCAAGATCATTGAAGGACCACCACACGAGACTCCATTGGCAGGCAAGTGCCAGAAGGTCTTAATCTTCCTTTTCGAGTCGAGGCGAGAATCGACTTACCAGAGTCTGATGAGTGTCAACACAAAGCAGTTGAATGTGTGACTTGCTCAATTGGAGACCTATTTCTCTTTATATCACTACCTAAATGGAGAGAAAATCTCATTCACGATATTGAAACTTAACCAACATACTTTGACATGGTGGAATAGGTTGGCAAGGAGCCGAGATGTCGCATCCATAACATGGGCCGACTTCAAGCACAGCTTATAAGAGTTCTACCCTATGAGCCATCTTTGACGTCGATGGACCAAATGGTACTCTTGTAGGCAACAATGGGGCCAGACAATGTAGGAATACACGACAGAATTCTAGTGGATCGTGGTTGCCTTGGATCTTCTATTAAATAGAGCAGAGATCGAAGAAAAATTTGTTACAGGTTTAAGTCCTCACGTACAAAGGGAGTTGGCATGCTTTGACATACGTGGAATTTTGGCGGTGTCCATCTGTGTCATGGCAATCGAAGAGAAAATTGTAAACAATCCAAAGGAGACGAAGGAGGCACTAGAATAGAGGAAAATTGCAACAAGTTCATTTGAAGAACCCCAAGAAATTGAAGAGGGCAAGAATCTCAAAGCTTGCCACCATTACAAGACGAAGGGACACATCAAGGCAAAGTGTTGGTCTTTTATATCTAGAAAAGAAACCAAGTTTAACACCGATTGAGGCAAGAGGGTTGCAGTGGCAAAGAAAACTACTGACGACTCAACAATCATTGAACCAATGAAAGTTGATCCAAAACTCATGTTGATGATAAGAGATTTGTCAAGCAATCGGGAACACACGCAAGTGGAGTTCCACATTCTCAGTTCTAACACTCCGCAGGAGCTTTGTCCTCTCATTGGAGGGGGCAAATGATCCATGGTGGGAAAACCACCTAGAGGATGAGTGACATGGGGATGATGGCAGCGTTGGCTTGGCAAGTTTGTGTGAAGTGTATACACAAGTGGTTGTGTATGGAATGGGTTATGCACATGGGATCGTGGGATGATGCAAATAAAAGTGGGAGAAGCGGTCAAGTTGCATGCATACGTAACTTATTCTGGAGAGAGAATATGCATGGAGAATGGTAGTGCATGTCCAAATGACTTGGTCAATAAGGTTGAACATGGCATGAAGTGGAGATATTTCACGAACCATGTCAAGATACGTGCCTATATTTAGGGGTTGTGTTTTGAAATGTTTTGTGTTGGTTTTGAACGACCCTTGTATGTATATAAAGGGGTCTTTGTATTTTCAGGGAGGGTGGTTCTTCTATGAAGAGAGAGAGGAGAGAGAAAGGGAGAGGAGAAGGAAAAGGAGAGCTTTTGGTTTTGGTGAAAAATAGTGGTCATACCAAAGTTTGAAGGTGAATGAGAGTAACCCGAATAGTTGTATCAGCAAAGGAAAGTAACAATACAAGTCTTCTTCTTTCTATTTTTTTGGAGGTGTTTTTTCTTTATCTCTCTACATTGCCATCCCATCCAAATAGTGCCAACTTTAAGTCATGCTTCCATAATGAAATTTTTTATGATTTTTTTTTTTAAAATCAACTTAAAAGAGTATTTTTTTGGTCTACATTAAGACCTGCATTTAAGAACACTCTTAAAATACACAAATGTGCTTCACCTTAAAAGAGTACTTTTAACAAAAAAAGTTCAACAATAACATGCATATCTATTCAATCTACATATAAATATAACTTAAACTTTTTGTGAAAACTTAAAATTTGTATAACTCAACATTTTTTGTTCCACCTTAAGAGAGTATTTTTAACAAAAACAACTCAATAATAACATTCATATCTATTCAATCTACTTATAAATATAACTCAAAATTTCTGTAAAAACTTAAGATCTATACAACTAAACATTTTTTGCTCCACCTTAAGAGAATATTTTTAACAAAAGAACTCAATAATAACATGCATATCCATTCAATCTGTATATAAATATAATTCAAAATTTTTGTAAAAATTTAAGATCTATACAGCTCATTATTTTTTGCTCCACCTTAAGAGAGTATTTTTAACAAAAAAGGCTCAATAATAACATGTATATCCATTCAATCTGCATATAAATACAATTCAAAATTTCTATAAAAACTTAAGATTTTTGTACAACTCAACATTTTTTGCTCTATCTTTAGAGAGTATTTTTAACAAAAGAACCTAACAATAACATGCATATCTATTCAATCTGCATATAAATTGAATAACTTTTGTAGTGTCACTAGAGAAATAGTTCTCATATATATATATATATATATATATATATATATATATATATATATATATATATATATA